>JAASFZ010000194.1:0-26517 GCA_023334075.1 Globisporangium nunn | reverse complement strand
CCAACAGAGAGACGACGGCATCGCAGAGCGCTTTAAGGGATGCACGCGGACAGGTTCGCTCGTGACCTGCTCTTCATCCTGCTGCATCTCGAAGCAAACGCCGAGTAGTGCGCACTTGTAGACCATGACCCGGAGTATCCCACCTGCCGATCGTGAGCCTCCAGCTCATGCTCTTCTACTCGCTTCTCACACTGCCACTCGGCTCTGGGTAGTTTCGTCGGTGATGCAAGTGTTCGTAGTTCTGATCTTCCCATTCTTCAGGTGGCAACCAAGCGGCCTTTATGGAGATACGCGCAGAAGCTCGGCGACGTGAGCACCGATGTGGTGACGATCTGCTTGGTCGAGATATCGAGGCCACTCTACCAGACTGTTTGCATGCAGTTCGTGAACTCGAACACACTCATGCTTCTCATCATGGCAGCCAACTTCACCCAAGACGTTCTGCAACTCAAGTCGTCCCTCAAGAACGAGCTCATGAACGACGACAAGTCGACATTGCAGACGTCGATAGAGATCGTCGAAACTACCACGAGCTGTGTTGGCAGCGAATGCGGCGTTCGTGCTCCATCTCAAGGCTTGATCGCGCGCCAGTCCTGCTACCTCGGCAGCCACTTGAGCTGTTCGAACTCTTTCGACCATGGATCCGATTTGAAAGACGACTTTCGCGTAAAGTAAGCCTCGCATCACGTCGGCAAGCTTTGGGTTGAGAGACGCGATGCCTGCTACCAACCGGCAATCAGGTGTCGAGTCGGCAACGGCAGCAGCACCGCGCTCAAGTCAAAGATGATCCAAAGACGAAAGTCTCATCGCCTCATCGGTCTCCAGAAGATCAGCTCTGAAGAATCTGTCAACAGCAACAGCCAGCGCTTCTCCGGGGAGTTCATGTTGTCCAGGTAAGAAGCGAAGATCCGCCGTTCAGCCATGATTCTAATAACAAGCTCAAGTGTATCTGGAGGCGTGCGAGCTCGATCGAGGTGACTCAGACAGAGCCAGAGCCGTCGAGATGACTTGAGCGACGAAGCGGATATCGCTGCTGTCACCGCTGCTAAGGGTGACCATCATTAAGGCCGAGAGTCTGATCAATCAACAACACATGAAGGGAAGTCGATGACCAAGCATGGGTCTGTGCGCCAGACAGAAGAAGCAGCAGCACCACAAACTCCGAGCGTGAACATACGCTCACCCGAGACGGGCAAGATCCTGCGGCGACACACCGGGTGGAGACGAACGAGCTCCACTGCTCTTGTGTTGTGGTGACGGTGTGGCGATCCAATGGAAGGATCAGGCGAGAGTCTTGGAGCAGACGCTCCAGCTGATTTCAACCCATGCGAATCTCAATCCTCATCGCGCGAGATAATGGGTGGGCGCCAGTCGCTAATTTGCCGAGCAGCGCGCACGTGCCCAGCAGCTCAAGCATCGTAGATAAGCCCAGCAGACAACTGCCCACATGGCCGCAGAGCAGCAGCCGGATGAGCTCGCAGAGTTCTTTGCTGGCAAAGTTCACGCCGTCGAAGCCTTCGTGGCACTCACGGACGCGCCGCAGCGGCAGCAGCACGTGTTGCGCCACCAGACGCGGCGGCTTCTCAGCGTGCTCTGGCGCTTGTTGAAGCCCCGAGAGGAGCACAGCGCCCTCTCTGAGAACAGTGAGAGTGTGCTGCGCGTCGCGCTGCAGCTGCTGCACCACCAGGCGGTCGACGTTAGCATGGGCGAAAGAAGCAGCGACACGGAACAGACGCAGCTCGCGCTGCTTGACCTCGTGAATATGTTGCGCCCGTGGTCGCTCCGGCACGCCGACAACACGGGGTCGGTGCTCGTGGAGCTACTTTTCCAAGTGCAGGTGCCGTCCGCAGCGGCGCTTGTGATCATCACGCAGGTTGCGAGCGAAGCTAGTCCCACGGGGATAGAGGAGATGCGAGAGACGCTGCTAGCCTGTACGTCGAGGACACCGGAGGTCCTCGCCGTGTCTCAGCGCTGGCGCGAGCGAGGACTACACGCTGTGAACGAGAAAAGTCTCCCAGCAGCCATGGAGCTGCTGCGGGACGGCACGGAGTTCGAACAGGAGCTTGTGCTCCTAAGCTTACTGCTGCGGCGACGAATGCACGAGTATCTTGTGCTGAAGCTCGGAGGCACAGAGCTGTTGGCGAAGATAGTGCGGGGCGAAGGGAACGCTGGAGCGAAGGCGTTCGCGCTGGTGATTGTGGAAGGACTTGTGGCGAAGAGCACTGCTAGTCGCGAAGTGATGCTCCGGTTCTGGCTCGACGAACAGTTCGCCAACGGCGGCTGGAGAGATGAAAGAGACGCGTTCCTGCTGGCTTTGCGGGGTCACATCGAAAACTTTGTCGGAGAGTCCATTGTTCGGATGCTGCAGGATGAAGTTGAGCTAAAGAGAATCGAGCTGATCGAGCAGCCCTCGCTCGTAGAGTACCTGTGCAAGTATCACGGGTTGATTGATTCTATCGTGAATCGGCTGACAACCACGCTGTACGACGGCAGAAGCGGGTACCTGAAGGCGAACCTGTGGTCATTACTTCTGGACACGCTGGAGAGGGTTCGGTGGGAGGATTGTGTAGTGTATCCTCAAGTTGTGGTGGACTCCCGCTTGGCGACAGCGATGGCTATCCTGGTGCTGGAAGTCGACAACGAGGAGCCATTCTGGGAAATGGCGGTGCGGGTTCTACGCTCGTGCATTCGCATCGCAGAGATGAACTGCGAAATAATCGCGGATCGAGGAGCAATTCCGCTGCTAGTACAGCTGCTCGCGGTGCAAAGGACCGAAACCTCGGTGGGTCGACAGCTAATCGGCTTGTTACGCGCCATCGCCGCCGTGTCGCGTCGCGAGTTCGCGGCCGAGATCAACCAAGTTGCCATGGGTTTGTGCTCGGATCGTCGATTCAGCGGCGGCACAGCTCTAAATTCGTTGGCGATGCCGGTGTACTTTCAGAATCTGCTATTGCTTTACCGCGACATCCCGGAGATGAAGCTCGGTGTGGCAACTGGGATCGACCAAGCCATCGCTGTCGGCGCTGCCGCAGAGCTAATGGGTGCTCGCACGAGCGAGATCGACAAAGTGATCGCAGTAAACTACCTTCACGATGAACTCCAGTGTCACAAGTGTGATCTTGTCCAGATGACCCCTGTCCACTCCGTCACGTGCATCGTGTCCGACAAAGTTGCTGGCATCATCGGGATCGCGATGGACGGACCAGAAGAGGCCAGACATGTGGCGCGTCGAATCCTCACAGCGTTGGCGGTCAGCATCAAAGCTGTGTCTGAGAAGTTGCGCAAGTACCAGTTCCTTGAGCCTCCAATCGTGATGCCCGAGCTCCTGGACACCTGGAAGTGCGACCACTCGGAGTTACTTGAGTCTGACGACCAGATTTACGAGTACGACGATAGCGAAAGCGAGGATGAGAAGATGAACACTGACAATGCTGATGCTGGCGATCCCGACGTTCCTGATGATGCCAGCAGCACCAACTCGAACCAGCCTGACGAAATCGATGAGCAGAAGAAGACAGAGAGAGCTGAGAAGCACGAGGACGAGTGGGAACTGGTGTAACGCGCCATCGATGCAGCGTTGGGATACATGTGAAACTGAACTAGCAAACCATCGAAATCTAGGGGTTTTTTTCATTAAGCTGTACATACGTACACATGAGCGGTGGTGGTGGATAAAGGACCTGACTCAACTTTCTTCGATCGAGTCCTGGGGTTTTGCGTCTCGAATCACGATACTTGGATCAGTTTGCGAGCAGCGCGTTCTCCTGTTTCACGATGTGCGCGATCGGGTTTGTAGCAGGAGCATCTGCGTCCTTGTTCAGGTATGCCATGAGGTCGTGCAGCATGGTCTCCTCTGGGGACGAGCCCTCGCTCAGGCCGCCGTACTCCTCCGGGATGTTCTCGAGCGGGATGCGCTCCATGAGCGCCTCAAGGATGTTCTTCTTGCCGCGCACCATCACTACCTTCTCGCGCGTCACCTCGTCAATCATGTTCTTCACAACGTTCCAGATCACGTTGAACCACGACGGGATGTTGATCACGATGATGTACGCGCAGCGCTCCGGGTAGTGTTTCCCCGACACTGCCGCTGCTTTCTTCAGGTACTCGACGGCTTCGCCGCGGAAGTCCGAGATGCGGATGCCCTCAACGTCGACGACCGAAATGCACTTCTTGTTGTCGTCCGGCTCGATCACCTGCCAGAGGAACTCGGTCACCATGATGTAGTTGTGCATGAGGTCGTCGAGGTTCAGCCCCGCGCCTTTCAGAGCCTTGAGGTTGATCTTGCCGGGCTTCTCGTAGTACACCGGCTCGCCGTTCTTACCGCGCTTGTGGTAGTAATGCGGGTAGTTCTCCTTGATGATCTTGAAGTTCGGGCTCGGGACAAATAGGATTTGGCTCAGCTTCTCTTCGCGGCGCCATGCCATCGTCTCGGTATACCGCGCGAGACCTTTCGCTTCGTCGCCCTTCTCAGCGAGCAGGAAGCGCTTCGGCAGACCAGTCGAGGTCGTCACGACCGTCGTAGGAGGGGTAGTGTGGGTGCTGTTGGTACTAGCAGCAGCGATAACGGTGGTGCTGGTGCTGGTGCTGCTACCAATCGCGACAGCCGTTGCCGTTGTCAAAGTGGCGGGAGCTTTGCTCGCAACACTACTAGCGGATCCGCTGGGCAACGTCGACGGCGTGAAGCGATACTCCATCACGATCAGCTTCAGCGTCGCAGTCGATGGCGCCTCGATGTTCTCGAAGCGAGCTGGCTCCACACTCGGCGGCTCAAAGAGCGACGAGAACGGGTGCTCGACCTTCACGGCGACGTAGAATGCCGGGAACACCACAAGCACCAGTACCACGAGCTCGCGCTTGAGCCCATCCTCCATCACGCTCAGCGAGCTCCAGAGGAAATGCGTCACGACCGCGTACAGCAGCGCGAACACCGGCAGGGGCACCAGGCGCAGCACGTCGACGACCTTGTAGAAGATCGAGAGCTTCGGGAATTTGGCGACCACCCCACCGTCCGCGCCATTGCGACTGTTTCCGATGACAGCGCTGCGCGTCAGCAACGACGAGGAGGTGGCAGAGGAGGAAGAAGAGGAGCCGGCGGATGCGATTTTGCCGATCGTGCGTTTCGGCGCGACGCCGATGAGCTTGAGCACGAGCTCGCCCGGCCCGTTGCGCAGCGGCAGCACGAAGATCGACTCCTTCTCCTCCTGCATACTGTCGTCAGCATCGTCCGCGGCCGCGTGCGCAAGCAGCTTCTCCTGCAGCAGCGCGCCGGGCAGCACCGCGGTCGCCTGGTTCGAGAGCGAGAAGCGGATCTCGGCGTGGTGGAGGCCGCCGTTGGCCTTGGCCTGGTCGATGCTGCTCTCGAGCAGCGCGAGAGGAAGCGCGATCTTCTGGCCGTAGTTGTAGGCCGTGATGAGCTTGTTGAGCATCGCGATCTGCTCGACGCGCGGCCGCGCGGGACACACGGTGAACTTGAGCCCTACGCCCTTGCCGTCACAGCAGATGTAGCCACCGGCGATACGGCTCGTGGGTTTCTTGAAGTTGCTCAGGCGCTTGTTGAACATCTGCGAGTGGCGGTTCGACTCGACGACCACGATCGCCACGTCCTGGTCGCCGTAGCGCACCGGGACGGCGGCCTCGCCCGTCCCCTCGCTGGGCGACGACGAGAGCAGCGCGGGAGCCGACATCGTCTTGTCCTTCGCGCTGCTCGTGCTACTACTGCTGGTACTGCTGCCAGAGCTGAGACTCGGCGGTGACGACCGGCGGAAGGCCACGAACATCTCGCCCGGGATGTTGCGCGGACGCGGGCCGACGTAGCCCGTGATGCCGCCCGTCTTGTTGTTCCAGACCATGCCGTGCTGATTCACGAGCACGACCGTCTGTCCATAGAGCACGGGCTCGCCTGGCGCGCGCGCCTCGCTCGGGTCCAACACGAGGTACTCGTCCTCCGTGAAGAGGTGCGCGAGCTTGTCGCCGAGCGGCGGCACGCAGCTCAGGATGCCGTGGCGCCCGTTCTTCTCGTAGTAGCCGATACCCAGCAGATTGCTGCTGCTGCCGCTGCTGTCGGCGGAGGCGTAGGCGGAGGTGGTTGCGAGCCGGATGCGGTGGCCGTAGCGCACGCCGAGCGCGTCAGCGGCGGCGGCGGCGCTCTCGCCCATAGTGAAATCAGCGAGGGAATCTAACCTGGGCTAAAAATGCGAACTGAACGATTTTTCGAAGCGATCAAAAGCGAGTTTTTAACATGGTGTGGGACGATTCCTGTTGTGTTACTACCGCCGCTGTCGTTGAACGAACAAGCGAGTGAGCCTGCTGGTGCCAACAAGCAGCGACGAACGAGCGACCAACGACGACGACGACGACGACGATGACGCACCGGCATCTGAAAGCGAGTTCTGCGATACTGCAGCGTTCGGTGGCGAGCAGGCTCGAGGAGAACCGGCCAGAGACGAACTCGGAGATCGCTCCCGATCTGACGGTGTTGCAGCCTCCGATTCCCAAGATCCACCGTTCAATTCGCGGACAGAGTTTGCTGATGTCGGACGAAGAGAGACGAGCATCATTGACTACCAGAAGCGTGGCAACCAGCTACGACATTGAGTTTAGAGAGGTTTCGCGAAAACTTTAAAGCGGTATTTAGCTGGCCCATCTCGGTCAACTTCATCATACTGAACGCCGCGCAAATGTCCATTCCATCACCTTTGCAAAACAGGTCAATCCGGTTTTTGGCGGGAAGTTTTGAAAAAGTGCGCCAACCTGGACAATCCGATCTGCTGGGGATGGTGACGGCGAATGCGTCGTCAGCGGCGCTGAGCTCGTGGCCCGCGGCCTCCAAGCGCGCGGCGCCGGACGCGTCGCCGCCTGCTTCGACGCGCAGCCGGAAGCTCCCGCGCGTCGACACGCAGCGCGTCTCCACGTCGCCCACACTCGCTGCAGTAGACGAACCGCCGCCGCCGTCGACTGCCGCGCAGGTGCTTCTGCAGACGCTCGCGCCGTCCGCCGCGTCGCTCTGCTCCTGGCGGCTGCCGCCGTCTCAGCCGCTCTCCGCCAGCGAGCAGTTTCTCAATGAGCAACTCGTGCACGTCGCCAGCGCCGCGGCGCTCGAGCGCAGCGCGGTGCTGCGCCGACTCGGACTGCTGGATACTGAAGGCGACGACAGAGCCGGAGCCGACAGCGCTGACGCCGTCTGCCAGCTGAGTCTCGTGGAGAACGTGTGGGCGGTCGTGAACCGTCAGGTTGCGTACACGGCGGCGGGGAAGCAGAAGCTGCAGCTGGAGAAGGACGCGGCGGAGCGCAGCGTGCGCGCTGCGATGGACCTCGTGAGCCTGCTGCTCTATCTGCGCGAGCAGGAGATTGCCCGTCACAATGAGCTCGACGAGCGCATCCGAGAGCTCGAGACGGACTTGCAACGCAGGAGCCGCCAGGTGCAAGCGCTGACCGTCGAGCTGGAGGCGAGCAGACAGGGCCTTGCGCAGCAGGAGAACCGTTTTCGCGCCAAAGAACTCGCAGTCGCGAACGAGCGCAAGGTGGCACAGACCGAGAAGAAGGCGCTCGAGGTCATGGTCGCGCGGTTGCAGGGCGTCGAAACCGCGTTCAAGGCGCAGCTGCGGCGCAAGGACGCCGAGTACGAACGGTTGCGCAAGAATCTCCAGGACGCGGTCACACGGAGCAGTAAAGAGTCGCGGGTGCGATTGCGTGGGCTATACCAAGGCGGTTTGTAATGAGTTGCTGAAAGAAGAACTCGTGATGGATCTTCTCCTGTGAGTGATGACAGGGAATCGCTGTCGGCAAGCCACTCAACAGCGTCACGGAGCGTAGGCGGACGGCACAGCTGGCGCAGTCCCACGAGAACCACCTGACGAAGCAGATCATGGAGAATCTCGAGCGCAAGAAAGCGGAGCTGCTCTTCGAGAACGATGCGCTGGTAAACAGCTACGACGCGCTGCAACGACAGCTGGAGCAGCTGACCGCCCAATACAGGAAGGCGGCGCATCTGTTTCTCGCCAAGTGCGTCCCCACTCAGCGTGCTGTTGCAAAATGGCTCTCATAGACATTAAAACTCATGTCCACGCAACACTCGATGACAGGAGAGCACCAGATGGGCACTCCGAAGAGCTTCATGAGCTCATAAGTGTCCCGCTCGACGACTTCGTGCCGAGTGCGCTCCAGATGCCGTCGAAACAGCACCTGCCGGAGTACATTTCCAAGTCCATGGACGTGCTGCAGAACAAACTCGGCCAGTTCGAGGCCGCTATGCGCGTGGATCTCGAACGGAGCGCGCAGACTAATCGCGACGAAGCTGTCAAGGTTCTCCAGCGGAAGCTCGCTGAGGCGCACGAACTCATCGCCGAGCAAGACCAGCTGCTTCAGGCATCGCTGATAAACCAGCCTGTCGGATCGATGTTGGCACTTGAGCCCAATGACAGCATCGACAGAAGGTATGCCCGGCAAACGAATAGCGCTGTCGAAAGCAGACGAACCATATTCGGAGGCGATCTTGATGCTGTTCGACTGGAGGAGCTTGCTGAAGATGTGGCTCGTCAGAAGCACGAGCTCGACCAAAAGCAGGAGCATGTTGATGAAGAGAGAGAGCTCTTGCGCAAGCAAGCGACGAAACTGGACCAAGATCGACTGGAGTTCGAGGTGCGAAGGTCACAAACTGTATGTAGATCTGGCGTTCGATACATTTTCCTGATCTGAGGTGTAATTTTGTCGACTGTCCAGATTGAAAAGCAGGGACTCGTCTTCAACCGACTCCGAACAAGCTCAGATGACGGTATCAGAGCGCATCCGAGCAGTCGAGCAAAGCCAGTGCAACGCGGAGCTGCGCTGCAGCGAACAGACACGGGCGTTGATCTGACAGGCTCACCTTTACGAGTACCTGTTCCTGGTGCGAGCATTTTAGTGATGGCTGTTGTGTTCGAAGCAGTGCTAACTGGCATGAAGTTGCTGTCGCTTGATTCTCTCCAGCATCACCCAAGACCGCTGCGCTGCTTCAAAAAATGGGAATCGTTCCTTTTGACGACGAGTTCACGAGCTCCTAGAGTCATTGATCGAGAGTTAAGGCTGTTGAATAGAGAAAAGGCTATGTATGAATCGAGTTGCTCCTCAAACGAATGTGCAAACTCCAGATGCAGCAACACCTATCAACCAACGCACGCGTCATACTCCAAACGAAGCTGCGCTTCCATCACGGGATGATGTCGTTCCACCACCCGATATACTTGTAAAGCCCGAACTCGTCCGCAATGCCACTGCCCACGCCGAAGAACACGCAGGCCGTGATCGGATTGCCGCCATTCTCTCCAACACCGCGGCAGTACGAGGCACTGTATCCAGGAACATTGACAATGATCCGCATGTGACCATGTATCAAGTTGGATTATTCCGGGCGGATGTTTCTCTCGAAAGCAGTGTTCATGGCCCTGCCAGACACTCGCGCGGTGGCCTCGTAACCAGCTATTCATCAGTAGTGATCGTCGTGGTACCAGCCACGACCAAATCCGCGAGCGACGTAGCGGTGTGCTTGCGGTTTGTTGAAAACTCATTCTCGTCCCCAGGAATCTTGCAGCAGACGTGCTCGGGGAGCTGGCATAGTCCCACAACATGGTAGCCAAGATCATTTCGAGCGTCACGATTTCGTCGCCCAATTCATAGTAGATGTCGTGCACGAAGTAGCGTTCTCTACGCAGCGTGTGCAGGCCTGGGAGCACGACAGCGAGCGCCGTCGACGCCGACGTCACGAGTTCACATTTCGTCGACATCGGAGTTCCTGGAAGGCGGTGCATGTTCGAGAGGTTCTTAAGTGTACTGGACACCAAGTGTCGGGATGAGGATGACTGTACGTGGTTGGTTGTCAACAAGTGGCTCGCCCACATCTTTCAATCAATTCATCAAGTCCATCCATCGAGTGTCCTTGTCTCCATCAATCACGGATCTGACAGTTGGTCTCTGCATAAAAACATCACAACTAACTTCCATCTCATCCACACAAGCGTCTTGATCATGCCTTCGTTGTAGTTAGATCCACACAATACGACGCAGAGTCCGGGTCGCGGCGAACTGGAAGATCCTCGCTGACATGAATCTGTCGAGACTGCCAAGTGCGTTCGAACCGTGCACGACACTCAGGAATGCCAGCTTCTGCGCCAGCGGGAAACTGTCGCAGCGCGCAGTTGGCAATGTCTCGCCATGGAACTGCTCTTGAAGCCGCTGTCGCTCTTCCATCTCCAAGCTTACACCACGTCCGGATCGGAACGGTCCATTCAGAGCGATGTACTGCAGCGTCTTGTTCACGCTCAACAGCTCGCTGATGGCAGTGAAGGTGCCTACGTCTGCGTAGATGTTGACGAGACGAAGCTCTCGCAGCGCTGGGACTGTCCCGGAAAGATCGGGACTCAGGTATCGAGCGAGCGCTGCCGATCCTGCATGCTGGAAGTAGTTGTGCTCCAGT
This sequence comes from Globisporangium nunn, assembly GCA_023334075.1. Lineage (NCBI taxonomy): Eukaryota > Oomycota > Peronosporomycetes > Pythiales > Pythiaceae > Globisporangium > Globisporangium nunn. The sequence continues at coordinate 16,070 of JAASFZ010000194.1, read as the reverse complement.
CGGAGCGTGAGCAACGTGCGCCTTAAACTACTGCCCTCGAGCGCGTCGGTTAGTGCGTCAATCGCGGTATTGCCCAAGCCGTTGTGACTTAGATCAAGGTATCGGAGGTTCGCGCAGTGATGTACGACCGTTGAGATGACTGTGTTGCTGTCTCTCGCTTGCGTGATCCCCCAGAGCAACTTGAGAGAGCTCAGCGAGGGTCCAGCGAGCTTGAAGAAGGAAGCTATCGGCGCAAGATTCTCAGGGTGAGCCTGGAAGTGAATGAACGACAGCTCGATGTCCCGGTCGACGGCGCTTTCGTCGAGAGGTTCACATTCGGTGCTCAGGATCTGTTCGTCATCGGCCCACGCAAGGCCGAGTCCTGGTACTGCTACGCAAATTCGACCGTGGTCGCGAGCAAGCACCTCCAGCTCGCTTTCGCGCTCGAGTATCTGGAGAACTTTGTTTGAGCCGGAGGCTTTCGAGTACAGCTGTGCGCCTACCGGGAGCTTGCAGAACAGCGTCTCTTGGTCATCTCCATTGTCGTTGTCCGCATCATAACGACCAACAGCATCGTTGCCGAAAACCAGATATCGTGCCGGGTTCTTCAGACAATCGGCGAACACCTCTACTGCTTCTGTATCAAAGCCGATATACGAGAATTCGACGCGACAAAGCTGCTTCCGGTTCGCCTTAAATCGCCGCGGACGAGAACGGAAGAGGCCGATCGCGAACCACCACCAGAACTCCTGTCGACTGGCGGCGGTGAAGTCTCGAATCCCGGAAAGCGTCACCCGGAGGCAGACCGAGTCTACAGCGCACCCGCATCGCAGAGCAGAGAAGAGCGCCGCGATGATGTGCTCGTTGATGTCGAGCGTCGCGCTCTTGAGTCTGCTCCTCGATTCGAGAGGTCTCAGCGAACGGATCACCGCCGCAGCGATGATACCCATTCGTCCCTCACGCGCCTTGCCGAGCTGCGCCTTCCGACTAGCAGTTGGACACTCGGCGAAGCTCTCGAGCTTCACATGCTCGATGGTGTAGGTACCGTCGCGTATTTTCCTCAGGATGCTCATGGTGATGGCGAGATGTGCGGGCGTGAGTGAATTATACGTGAGCGCTAGACTGGCGAGCGCGAACGGCCGCGCGGTCCGCGGGGTCGCGAACACCACGTCCAGCGCCGCCTCGATGCGCTGCAGCAGCTGCAGCGTTGTGCTTCTCCCTGAGAACTCAAGACCAAGCTTCACCTCCGCGTTCGATGCTGTCTCCCTTGAGGCCGTGAAGAAGTGCGCAACGGTGTCCACGTCGGGACTCATAAAGCTAGAGGTACGCCTACGGCTCCTCTTCTTCGAGCTTTCGCCCGGAACTACGAGCGTGAGCTCCGGGAAGCGCGCGTCCGCCGTCATCCAGAACCAGCTAATGCTCTCGAGTCGCCAGCTCTCGGTATACGGAGTTTTTGAGAGCACGCGCGCCCAGAACGCGGCGCGCAGATCGGGGAACGCGCACAGCTGCTCCGAGTGCAAAAGCGCAGCGCTCAAAGCCTTCAAGCGTTCGGCAGGGTGGTCGCGCAGCGAGTAGCAGAGCGACCGCGGGCGCGCGAGTGGCATGTCCACCGACGAACTCGAGAAGTAGAAACCGAACTCGAACGCGCGCGCCGTCTGCACGTCCCCGAGCAGCTGCGCGGATGCGCACTCGAGTGCCGCACGCTGCTCGGCTTCGGAGTGCATTTCGCCTTTGCAAGATAAAATTGAGTACAAAAGGTAGAAGTCAGAGTTCCAACAGCAAAAAAAGACAATATCCGGCACAGTTGGAAGTGTCCGGCGCTAAGGACTCTTACAACAGAGAGCTTACTCTCTCGTCACTTGACAGGCATGAATCGGAGAGAGATGTGTAGGATGTGCGTACGTGCTTGGTTCGTACCTTCAACGTCTGTTTGTCGCCAACGTGTTCAATCAAACCTGAACGAATGGACAGACAGACAGACAGACATTACAGTGCATGAAGAGCGTTCATTCTTGCCTAAAGGCTTCACGGAGGCAGAACACAAAGCAGAGTCTACAGGCTCAGCTGAGGTACTCTCACGCAGAGAGCACCCGTCGTTGTCGTCATTGTCGTCATCGTCATCGTCGATACCGATGCGACGCGACAGCTTACAGACCGAACCAGTTGTTGTCGCTGATAAGGAAGCCGAGCGTCGAGCCGCCAGCGATACCGAGGAAGAGGCAGATCACCATCAGAGCGCCGCCCGACTCGCGGTCCTCCGGCTTGAGCATACGTGGAGCCGTGCCCATCGTCACCGTCGAGAGGAGACCGTTCGTGATGCCGATCGTGAGGTTCAAGCACACGTTGTAGACGAGCGAGCCGACGTCGCCGCGACCGAACGAGTACAGTGACGTGCCCGCCACACCCATGAGCAGCAGCGGGATGTACGCGAAGCGCAGCACACTCAATGACAGCGACAGCTTCATCGTGAAGATCTTGTACGCGAGCACGCCGCAGAAGATACGGCCGAAGAAGTCGCCGTAGTTGTAGCTGCCGATGATGCCCGGCGAGCAGTACCATTTGATCGTGATATCAAACACCTCGTCCGAGTATGGCGGCTCGAGGTTGCGGCGAGCCGCGCACGCGAAGCCAGGGAAGACCGAGAGCGACAGGAAGAGCACGAGGAACTGCGTGATCGCCGGCACCCAGATGATACGCAGGATGCGGCCCAGATTGAACAGTCGCGCGATGATCGACTGCGAGTCCAGGTTCTCCTGGCGCGTCGACGCCTCGTTGCGGTCCATCAGGAACTTCACCGATGGGGTGTTGATCAGCTTGCGGTATAGCACGAGGGCCACGACGAGCACCGCCAAGAGCACGCAGAAGAAGAGGTAGAAGCTTGTCTTGACCGAGCTGCTCTTCTGCTTGACACCGCCGATCGCGAGACGCAGGATCGTGTTGATCGTGATATTGAGCACACCCGCACACACGTTGCCGATCTGCACACCGTTCGTGAACTTCTCGACCGGGAAAAGCGCCGCGAGCGTGTAATACGTCGCCTCCGTGAACGAGTTGCCGAAGCCGACCGCGCCGAAGCAGATGAGCACGAGCGTCGCGCCGGTCCTCTGGCCGCTGTTGACCTCGTTGAGGTCGCCACTGTCGTCGCTTCCGAAGTCGATCGCCGAGAAGATCATGATGAGAATCGCGCAGACGACGAAGATGCCGTAGCCGATGTACACGCGCTTGGTCATCGAGATCTTCTTGTCGAGACCGAAGAACACCTGGATGAATTGACCGCCGAACATCGGCCACGCTGTCACGAGTGTCGTGAGGAACGAGAAGTCGAGACCCGATTGCGGGAACTCGGCCGCGTAGAAATCCTGCGCCGACAGGCACGAGTAGTACGCCCAGAGCACCGAGGCGTTGAGGAACATGAGAGAGTAGTAGATGAAGTTCTCGCGCTGCTGAAGGTCCTGCCAGATCTCCTCTGGAATGCCATCGCGGCCGGTCTCGAGGCTCGACTCCTCCTGGACGATGAGCTTGTCCGTCTTATTCGGCGACCGTCGTACTTAGCGTAGTCTGGCAATGGTCACCCATCCTTAAGCCAGCTTGGCCCTGCCTCTATCTCCATGAAGACATGGCGATCATGGATCATGGTCGATGAAGTCGCCATTCGGAGTACTTGACCTGAACTTTGTTTCACTTTGGCACAACTTCAACATCGTCTGAAGATTCTCATAACTGAATACCCATGAAATGCGATCCATGCTGACAAAACAAAACAGCTAGCTATTGTATTTATCTGGCAGAAGTGGTAGGAATGCAAAATCGATACGTACTTGAGCTCGTAATACGGTAGGTAGTTTGCAAAAATGGAAGGTTGTTCTGTTTTATTCTATCTCGCACCTCATTGGCTGGTGCTGAGGATGACCTGCAGTTCGTATACCATACATTTTCTAGGCTCTTTTCGCCGTCAGCCCTCTCTCTGCCTGCCAATATGAGCCAGTCGACAAGCAGCCGTGCCGGCCGCAAGCAGCCACTTCAACACGCCCATACATTTGCTACGTGCACACTTGGTCGCACATGCAAGCAACGGCGCCTCCCTCCAAGCTTCGCGTGCACGTGTCGCTCGCCTTTGAACCGGAGAGCGAGGGCGCGTCACCTTCGTCGTCGCCGTCGACGTCGTCTGCGTCACCGTCATTGTGCAAGAAGCGCGCGCTCTCGCCTGGCAACAACTCCGAAGCTGATGATAATGGCGTGCACACATCATCGTCGCCGACGAACCAGAGCGAGTCAGCGCGGGCGGAGAGCATCAGCGGCATCGATCCGCGTGACCTCACGCTGCTCAAAGTGATCGGGCGCGGCACATTCGCGCAGCAGGTGGCGCTCGCGCAGCACGCACCCACGCGCAGCATGTACGTGGTCAAAACGCTCGACAAGCGCAACCTCGTGCGCCGCAAGCAGGTGATGCACACGCTCGCGGAGAAGAACGTGCTCGAGGCGCTCGGGCACCCATTCATCGTCAAGCTCTACGCCGCCTTCCAGACCGAGCGGGACCTCCACTTTGTGCTCGAGTACTGTCAGGGCGGCGAGCTCTTTTACCATCTGCAGCAGCAGACGCAGCAAAAGTTTGACGAGCGCGCCACGCGCTTCTACGCCGCTGAGGTGCTCGCTGCGCTCGGCGAGCTCCACGCGCGGGGTATCGTCTACCGAGACCTCAAACCTGAAAACGTGCTGCTGGACGCCGAGGGCCATGTCAAGCTCGCAGACTTTGGCTTCGCCAAGCAGGACATGGCACCCGGTGCGCGCACGTACTCGTTTTGCGGCTCGCCCGAGTACCTCTCGCCTGAAATGGTGGCCAAGGATGGCCACGGCATCGAGACGGACATGTGGTCCTTCGGCTGCTTCTGCTACGAGCTGCTCACAGGCGCACCGCCCTTTCAGCTGGGCAGCAGCCTCCCGCGGCTCTTCGAGCAGATCCGCCAGGGCCATGTCTGGTACCCGCCTGATCTCTCCGGACCGGCCATGTCGCTGCTAGAGGGCCTACTGTGCGTGGACCCGAGTCAGCGCCTGACCTCCGCGCAGGCGATGAGCCACCCGTTCTTCCAGGCGCTCGACTGGACCGATGTGCTGCAGCGCCACGTCGCGCCGCCCATCGTCCCCGCGTGCGACGGCTGCGACTGTACGCAGAACTTCGACGACGGCTTCACGAGCGAGCCGGTCATGTCGCTAAAGCTCGCGACACTCGACGACCAGCAACAGAAGCGCCAGCGAGCAGAGGACCCGAATGCCTGCGGCTTCTACGCTGCCGACCCGCTTGCCGCGTTCGACGACTTCTGAGGCGTCTCTGGGTGTGAAAGTGTGTGCGTTGTTCTGCATGGTGCTGGTGTATACTAGTGCACGTTACGGTCATCATCATCCACGTGTTGTGTACCCCATGGCGTTCATATCATTCACAAGACAGTGGTCACGGTGACACTGCAGCCCTCGTGATGTAGGTAGTGTACATTCCCAGCAGCAGCTCTAGCAGGCTACACCGTGTCATTGTCATCCTCCGCACAGATCTTGAAGATCGGCCCGATCATGGCGCTCTCGAAACGCAGCACGAGGAAGAGCACCTCCATGAGCCAGTGCTGCACGCCGCCGGTGACCAAGTTGCTGTAGACGCCGCCCGAGTGCATGGTGCAGCCGGGCGTGGCCTGCTCCATGCTTGTCGGCTCGAAGCGCAGGATCGTGAGCGAGCGCGACCAGGACGTCGGTTCACCCACGTTGCGCTGCACGTCGCACGCGCCATCGAAGCTCCGGATGAAAATCACAAAGTCGTGCGCGCGGCGCAGACGTCCGATGAGCTCCACGGACCGCGAGATGCGGCCGGTCGTCGGGTTGCAGATCGCACGGTACACGATGATGGCGTCGCTGTTCACGCGCTGCAGTAGGTGAACCTACCGACCACAGAATAGATAAGCAGATATTGGCAGGTAGGTGGCTTTCTTCTTGATTCAAGCGGCAGTGCTGAACGACAGTCGGTAGTCGACCAGATGACGAACGCACCGTGACGTACAGCGCCGGGCTGAAGAAGCTCGCATAGCTCTCGATCGAGACCTTGTCCCACGTCTTGTTGAGCAACTCCTCGGCCCAGACGTGCGGGAAGAACTTGGAGAACGTGAACTTAACCGCTGAGCCCTCGACTTTGCGCCGGTCGCTCCAGCCCAGCACGCTGAAGCCCACGCTGCTGAATGACGGGTCTGCGGCCTGCGAGTCCATCTCCTCCATCACGTGCCCCACAAGCTCTTGCCACCGCTCGTCCGACACGGGCTTGAAGCAGCTCTCGACAATCTTCTTTTCCTCCTGCATGAGAAATAGAGACCTGAGGGCCTCTTCCTATATCTCATCATCTGCCAGCCACTGCCTGTGCTGTGCTCTCATACCTCCAGAATCAGTTTGAGCTGTTCGAGACTCTGCACATCCGCTGCGAGGCCGCCGAACGCGCTCCGGAGACGCGCGTTCTCCTGCTCGAGCGCCTGCGTCTCGCTCGCGAGCGCCAGGAGTCGAAACTGCGCCTCGAGCCCCGCCGCCGCCGTCTTGGCGCTCGCGGCCGCTGCCTGCGCACCGATTGCATCTTTGTGGCTTAGCGTCGCTAATGTAGAGGTTCCAGCGACGCGTACGCGCACCTTCTTGCGCGCCATGAAGCGCCGCTGCACCTCGCGGTGCTGGAACTTGCGCGCTTCCGCCGCCATTCGCTTGCGCTTGCGCTGCTTGGGCGGCGGCTGCTTGCTTTTTGCTGATGGAGCTGCTCGTGGTGCTCGGGTTAACGTCGATGAGGAGCTAGGGCTCGCTGCTGGGGAGGTGCTGCTGCTGCGCGGCGCGTCGCCTGGCTGCGCCAGGAGCAGGTACTCGAAGATCAGCTGGTCCGTGTCGCTCCAGCGCTGCGGGAGCAGCTCGTCGCTCGTGCTCATGCTGTTGTTTGCGAGAGGAAGTAACGTCTCTAGTCACTTGATCTGAGTATTGAACAAGAGAATGGGAGCGAAACGTGCTATTTGTCGCCTAGTCAATGGCAAAGTCTACCACATCCCACCCGCTATCCTGGACGACGATCATCGTCGACACCTCTCCATGCATTGCTCATGTGGGCTGTAGCTTGTCTCTGGCGTCTCACGAGAGCTCTATTGCCGACTTCAGGTAGCGGAACTGATCCATTTTTTTCCTTCCCTACCTACAGAAACAACGAGTCTACAGGAACGAGGTTGCACGCTGCACTTCGAGCAGATTGTGCACCACGACCTCGGGCGTCGTGCCGATGCAGCGCGTGAGCTCCTTCTGCGCCACGTAGTCGAGCTGCAGGAAGCGGAAGAGCACCTGTGCGTCGAGGAAGCTCTTTTTCCACTTCTGCTTGCTCCAGGCGTCCGGCCGCCCGCAGTGGCGGTGCGAGTTCGCCTTGATCGCGCGGAACTCGCGCGGGTTCAGCGCACAGTTCTGCGGCAGCGTGTTGATCATAACGTTCTGCAGCGTGTGCAGCCGCCGGAACACGCGCTCACCGACGGGGATCAGCGCGCTGATGCTCCCTTCCGAGCTGCCCAGGATGTTCACGTACACGGTTGGCGCTGAGCGGACCGCAGGCGACACGCGCTTGCGGAACATGCTCGACACCTGGACACCGAGGTGGAAGTCACCCGTGCGCAACAGTCGCTGGCCGCCACGCGACTCGATGTCGTTCGGTGCGTACTGCATCACGTGCAAGTTCTCTTCGACGTCGACCGCCAGCAGCGCCAGGCGTTTCTCAAACATGTTGAACTCGGTCGTGGACACGGCGAGCGGCTCGTAGTCCTTCGCGAGCAGCACAAGCTGCCGCTGCTTCTCCTTCCACCGCAGAAAGTGCACGCTCTTGTACACATCGCCGTACATGACAAAGTCCTTGACGATGCTGATGCTCACGATGAACATCTGTGCGTCGTAGAACGCGCAGCCGATGAGTTGCTCCGACTTGAACTCGTACACGATGAGTTTCGAGCCGACCGCCGCGATCACGTACGGCCCCAGCTGTGAGACCATCGAGATCGCGCCCTGGCGGTGGTCCTTGACGAAGATCAGGCGCAGCTTCGGCAACTTGCCGCTCGTCGAGCCGCTGTGGTTCACGTACTGCGCATAGTCGAGTTCATAGAGCAGCAGCCGGCCGCGGCCGCTCTCATCCTCGCCGTGTGGACCCACGTACCCTGTGCCGACAACGACGTACGGCCGCTTCTTTTTCGCCCACTCTCTCGACGTCGACGCCACCTCCTCCTTCATCAGCGACGAGTCGTACAGGTACATCACCTTGACGCTCAGCACCACCTCGTACCGCTCAAAGTGGACGCGAAAGACGCCGCTGCGCTCCCAGTCGCCAAACTCGTTCGTCTGCACGAGGCGCATCTCATACACGTCCTCCTCCGTGTTCGCCATGTTCTCGACCGCAAAGTCCGGGAACATCTCGGCGGTGGGCGCCATCACGTTCCCGTTTGGGTTGTTGGCGTCCGGGTCGTCCACGTCGGCTTCGTCGTCTGCTTCCTCGTTCTCGGTCGCCTTCTCGGCGTCTGCGGGAGACATACGCGTACTGCACACGACCGCGAACGTTGGTGTCTCAAGTGCTTCCGACACACCGCCTGGGCCGCGGTTGCCTAGATACAACATGTGGTGGATCGTTGCGCCGAACTCTGCCTTGCGGAGCACGAAACCGCCACTGGATGGGAGCAGCGTCGTGGTCTTGCTCGAAGGCAGCTCGCATACACGGAGCGCTCCACTTGAGTGGAAGTAAATGAATCCGTTCGGACAGTTCCAGTGATGGAAGGGCGTAAAGCTTAGCACCGGAACAGTCACGCGCTGCGGCGGAGCACTCCCACCAGCAGCGGGCATCGGCGGCGGCGGCGGCGGCGGCACAGTGACGCAGATAGGTACGAGCGACGGCAGCCCGCGCTCGCTAAGCACCCACATCGGATGAGCGCCTCGGAAGAACACGCCGCTCATGTTGTTCACATTGTCGAAGCGTGTGAGCATCGGGTACCGGAAGCCTGCGCGCAGCTTCGCGATCACCGCGCTCGTGTTCGCCTCGGGATTGTTGCCACTTTCGTTGTGGCTCGTCCCGGTCTTGGACTTCAGAGGGAGGAACGGTCGAGTGATCAGGTCCGTAGTCACCCGAGCGAACTGGAACGAGATCGGCGCGCCAGCAGCCGGTGCCGCCGTAGACAACGGGTGCGATGGGAACTTCGGCGTCGCTGCGTACATGAGCAAGTCACCATTCGCGAGGAAGACGAGCAGCACCATGCGCGCAAAGTACTGCGCGTTGTGTTGTCCCTCGCTTGGCCCCACGCGGTGGATCGCAATGTCAGCGACGGGTGAGTTGATCGTGTGGGATTTCTTGATGCGACCGTCGTTTGCAGACGCCGATGACGCGTTTAGGCCGAGAACTGGTGCGGAAAACGCCACCTTCTTCTTCTGACTCTCCTGGTAGTGCTCCATCGTGTTCACGAGCCATTGCGGTGCGAACGTGAGATACGGCAGCACGCCCTTCTTCGTGAAGTCCGGCAGCGAGTACACATGCAAGGACCCGTCCTCGTAACACAACCCGCACATCATCGGCGCGTCTTGCTTGAGCAAGAGCGGAATCGACGCCGACTCACTCGAGCTCGAATTCCAAGTTTTCGAGTCAGCGTCGCCGTTGTTGCTGGTCGGCGCGGTCTGCCGCTTCGGCTTTGCCGCGTACAAGCTGTCCATTTCATCGTCGTCGTCCTCTTTCGCTCTGCTCTTCCGCGGAGTAACGGAGGACTGGCCGGTCTTGCCGCTGTCGTCTTCTCCCCACGCGTTGTCTAGGAACATACCCGCCCAGTCATGAAACAAACACACCGAGCTGATGCCGAGGCTCGAACCATCGGGGCTGTCGCCTCCGATGCCGTCACTGTACTTCACCTCGGGGTCGAGCACCGTGAGCTCCATGTCTTCCACGTCGCCCATGAGCACGCGGATCGAACCGTCAGTGAGCAGCAGCAGAATGTACGGATCGATGACATCCACCGAGACGATGCCCACTCTCGCCGTGTCAACATTCATGCCGCCGCTCTCGATGTCGCCTTCGAGAGTGATCTCCTGCGTGCAGATTAGCTTTACCTGCGGTCCGTCGTCGTTGTCTTCTTCACTCCCCTCCCCTTCCTCCTCATTACCTTCTGGTTTCACCTTGTCCGAGGTCTCTGCACCCTCAACTGGTTCCACTGGGACCTCCGTCATCACGCGCGCACCCTGCCTAAAGATCTGGACGATGCGCTGTTTGTTGAACAGGTTCGCCGCTGCGAGCGTGGCTCCGGAGGTGTAGAAGCCACTGTCTTCCTCCAGTGGCTCCATCCCTTCCCCCGTACGCAGTACCATCGTGCGCTGGGCGACGCTCAGAATCAGATACGAGTTGTACGTGCGCCCGTCGCTGCTCTTCGTTGCGGACGGAAGCGACGACGAGACCGTCCACATCGCGCGACACCCAGTGAGCTCTGCCTCCGTGCCCACGATCGGACGGAGACCATTGTGCAGCACCGAGATCGCGCCGTTCCGCAGGTACCCTCCGCTCACAACCAGCTCCTCTCGCTTCTCATTCGAGTCCGCGTTCGTCTCGATTCCAAGCTCGATCGACGTGATTTGGCCAATCCCGGGGAGCACATCGATCTGCTCAAACTCATACTGGTATCGACCTGAGTACTCGGACGCTGCTGCGGCAACTGCTGCCGGAGCCGTCGAGACGCTCTCCATTTTGACATCGCCGTTCACTGCGCTTTCGGTCTTCACGTCGTCGTCCTTCGCCTCCCCAGACGGCGCAGAGCCGTAAAGGAACAGATCGTCCTCGTCGTCCTCGTCCTCGGCAGCCGCAGCTTCGACCTGCTCGATTTTTACTTTCATATCGTCGCCTGAGCCGCCAATGGCATTAACAGTCTGCTCGTTGCTGTCTGATGGACTGGTGTCTTCGTCGCCCTGCTTCTCATCCTCAATCATCTCCTTCTCTGTGTACGCGTACAGTACTGAGTCGCCTGAGCGCGAGCCGATGAACAGCGTCTTCTTCGTCTCATCGACGCACAAGCAAGACGCGACGGCGCTCGAGAAGATCAGGCGTAACGAGAGCGAGAGCCCGCTGCGACCCGACGTCGCCGCGCTCCGTCTAAAAGAGGAGTCTTCGAACGGCAGCCCGAGCGCGTAGAGGTCGCCGGTCGGCATCGAGATCAGGATCTCCTTGTGCCCCATGTACTCGAACTCACACTCGTGCAGCAGAATGTTCAGGCGCGCGGTCTGATGGTCCAGTGTCTCGTACACGGCCTCCTCGAGCGGGAAGACCGCCTGGCTCACTGTCTCGCTCGCGAACAGGTTGGTCGCGCGTCCGTAGAACTGCGTTTGGTTGAAGTACAGGAATGCGTTCGCCGAGAGCACGACGACACCACCCACCGGCGCCTTGCACGGAATCAACTTGAAGCAGTCGGACGGCAGGTTCTTCACCGACCAGATCTTCGGGTGCAGCCTGCTCCTCCACAAAATGTTGATGGCAATCACTATGTCAACAACCAGATTCACTCTGCTCTGGTACAAGCGATCACTCAGTACCAGCACACACGCACCGAGTGTTGAGGTTAATTGAGATGACTGTGAGGCAGTACGTGTCGTAGCCTGACGCGAAGCGGCCCTCGGTCGCGTTCCTCTCGTTCTCCTCGTGCAGGATCATGAGCGTTGGTTCCAAGTACCCGTCAAGGAATGCCAGGTCGACCACTTTGCCCGCGATCCCGAGCTCGGGCAGCCGCAGCAGAAACTCGCGGCCCGTGAGCTCGTCCGCGAGCAGCCCGGCGAGCTGCCCGCGCTTACGCTTGGCACCGACCTTGACGCTCTTGTCGAGCAGCGTCATGAGGCGACTGTTGACGTCACTCGTGGCGCCGCGCTGCCTCGTCTCATTCACGAGCTCCTGCAGCTTCTTCTCTTCCTCGTCGTCGTCCTCGTCGTCATCAGCGTCGTCACCATCAGCGGCGTTGCGGCGACCGGCGCGTGCAACTTCCTCGTCGTCGTCATCATCTTCGTCGTCCTCGTCGAACACCGAGAGCTCCATGGAGCCACTACGGAACGGCACGACCACGAGCTGATTGGCGTACACGAGCATGGCACCGCAGCGCGTCTGCGGGTCAACGCGCGCGGCGGCGCGCGTAGCGAGTCCGAGCAGCTGCTCGTGCCCGAGCTTCTCGCCCTTAAGCGTCGCCCCCGGGCCGATCGCATCCTCGGCAAATGAAAACATGGCGAGCGTCGCGAGCGCACGCGCACGCCGGTCAAAGCCCACGACGACCCACTTGAAGCCCGGGAACGTGAGCAGCAGCACGTCCTGTCCGCCGGCGAAGCGCGCACGCTTGCGCAGAAGCTTGCGGTCGAAGCGCAGCACGTGAACGCTTTCGGCGACGCCCGCGAGCGCGAACGCGGCCACCTGGTGCAGCACGTGGCCCTTGGGTACGAACGGGCCGGTACTGGTCGTGAGTGAGGCGGGTGACACGGCGGGCGAGGGGAACGGCTCGACGCGGTAGATGCGCAGCGCTTGCGGACTCACGACTACCAGGTCCGCGTGCGTGTCACTGCTCAGGCGCGCGGACACCGCGTGGTGCACGGCTGTGGCGGCCACGACGTCACGGTGCATCAGGAAGTGCTGCCCCATGGCTAATTGGCAAATGCCTGGTGGATCGCACAATCGAGGCGAGTGAATAGTGAAGAAAAGAAGGCGGAAAGCGTCGCATCCCTTGATTTTCGCACTATTGACTCAACGAGTGTGTCCTCGTGAAGTGGACAGTCAATGTCTCGAACGAGTAAAAGAGGACACACTCTCAGCAGCATGTCAAAAGCTGTACTCCATCGTGGCGGCTTCAAGTGCGGCAAGATCGGGTGCGTGGATCGGAGTGTTGACACCCTTGCCGTCCGCCATCTCGTCGTCTTCGGAAGCGTCCTCCTCCTCCTCCTCTCCCCCATCCGAGTCGGTGCCTCGCCCTCGTTCAAGCCGCTCCTGCTGTCGCGCAAGTGCTTCCACCGCTGCCTCCTCCTCCTCGTCCTCGCGCATCTCATCCTCCTCGTTCATGTCGAGCGAGTGGTCATCCACCTCACCGCCTCCTGTGTCCATCGCCGCGTTCTCGTCGCCTTCGCCTGCAGTTGCGGTCGGCACTTTCGCCTCCCCACGAATATCATCTTGCGCTCTACAAGTCGACGCACGAACGAGCGACTCCTCGAACGCGGCCTGGTCGAGATCCTGCGTGCACGCCCGCGCGGCTCCGTCGACGTCGTCCTCCTCTTCCTCGCCGGCATCTTTCGCTGCCTCCTTCGTTCCGTTTGCGTAGTCCGCGAGCGCCTGCTTCTTGAGCGCGTCGACGCGCTTCCTGCGCAAGTCCAAGTCCGCTTTCGAGCGCCCCACGAGCGCCGCGATGCGCAACCGGATCATCTCGCGCAGTGGTAGGAACATGTGCGACGAGTACCACCCGCCGAGCAGCGTCGGTTTGTCGAGCGTCGGGAATTGCGCTATCCACGCGAGCACTTCCGGGTCATCGATGTCGTCTAGCTGGAAAAGCACATTCGCGCTCGTGAGCGGCACGCCGAAGATCTTGAACGTGCGCTCACCGCTCGCCGACGTCGAGAAGCCGGAGCCTCCTTCTCTTCTGCTGCCTTCTCCTACATCTCGCTCTGGCGGTCCGCGAGTGACGTTCACGCCGCCTGCGTCGTCGCCGTCTTGGTCCGAGTCCCACTCGTTGCTGAGATCGTCTCCGTCACTACTGTCGCTCTCCACACCTCGCTCTGCCTCCTGTTGCTGCTGAAGCTGCTGTTGCTTTTGCTGGACCTGCTGCTGCTGCGCGTCGGCGAGGTACGCGCGCCGCGTGTCGCTGAGCAGGAAGCGCTCTTTCCGGCGGCGCTTGCTCGCCTGCGCGTTCTCATTCGCCGACGTCTGTGTGACTTTGGCAATACGCGGCCCCTTGGGATTCGCGCCGCTCGCCTTCTTTGTGCGCTTGCGGCTCGGGTGCGTCACCTTCGCGTGCACGAGCTCACGATTGTTGCGCAGCTCGACCACCTGGTACTTGGCCGCGTCTGGCGACTTGCGGGGGTCGAAACCCATGCGGATCCACGAGCCGCGCCACGGACCATCCACGAACACGTAGCAGAGCTTGCGCAGCAGCCGCCGCGCCGCACGCCGCTCGAGAACGTCGAGCCCCATGAAGAGCATCGAGCGCAGCCACACGGGCTTCGCCGCGAGCTTGGCCTGCAACACACGCAGTACGTGGTCGTCCACGGCGTCGCCTGCGCCCACGGGCCGGCGTCGCATTGATGGGTTCTCCGGTTTGGGCTCGATGGGCGCCGCGACGTCGTCGTAGAAGTTTAGGTATGTCATCGTGCTCGAGGTCTTCTTGGCCTTTTCGGTCGGCTGGTACCCGGACCGCTGGCGGAACTCGTACTTGAGCGGCAGATCGACCTTGGAGAAGACCTCGGGGATCATCTCCAGCTCGCGCTCGCTGCGCACGCGCAGGTACGGCCGAAGACTCGCCTTGAGTGTCACCTGCGCGGGCGAAGCGGCACAGAGCGCGCCCGTCGCCGGTTCGCACTGCCACATCTCGCTGGCCTGCGGGTGGTCGCTCTTCCCGGCCTCATCCTCCACTGACCCGTGGAACGCGCGCGACGTGAAGTACTGAAAGTCGGCCATGCCCTCGCAGACATACTTCTCGCGTACGAGCCCGACAACCTCGGCGTCCACTGTCGTCGCGCTATTTCTCTCACCGTTGTTGCTGCTATTGCTATTGCTGCTATGCCGGCGCCGTCGCACACGCAGTAGCACGCTCTGTGTTTTGGCCAAGTCCGCGAAGAGCGGCTTGCATGACGGCTCGGTCGGCCGCAGCTTCACAGGCAGGAACTGCGCGCGGCTCTCGTGCGCCTGCTGCAGGTTCGCGGCGCCACCGACGGCCTCGAGCACGCACGACACGCGCGCCGCATAGAACGGAAGCTCTAGACCCACGAGCGTTGGCGCGTCCGCCGGCCGTAGGCTCAGCTCCAGCGCTGCCGCCGATGTGTGTGTCTCCTCCTGCGCCATCCGCTGTTGCACGGATGGAAAAACAACAGTAACCAAAGTATCAAGCTACCCAGCAAATGCGGGGTATCAGCTTGCGATACCAAATAGCCATTGATTCCATCCTGTCTAGCGCTACCAACTATAAATTACAAAAACAGCCGTAACCTCATGATTTTCCGCTCAAGCTTCGTAACCTTACCGATATAGCCTTCTTTTGGTCGAATATGGAGTAGGATTTGTGTATCTACCGATATAGTCTAAATTTGCTTTAAATACGGACATTATTTCATTATTGAGTTAATTAAGGACACAAATTTAAAATGGATATACATCCATTTTTTGAGGTCTTACTGGGTGCCAAAATGATGGGTGAGCTTTCCATAACGCTTTTGACGTTTCTGATGTAACGATGTTTTGATAAGCCACTAAATCGACACCCTTTGAGCACCTTGAATGCCTAAAACCACGACCACTAGCTCTCTCCGTGACTGGGGCAAGACCCCATTAAGAGTGTGCGCTCGCTCGCTCGCATTCATCCATGTCGCCATGAGAGCCGCACGCTCAGTTGTATCATGCACGCAAAGGTCTGCAGCATCACGATGAGCCTGCCGCTAGAGCTGCTGGTGCTGGTGCTGGAGTCTGGTGGTCGTGAAGGGCACATGACGGAATGAGCTGGAGGAGGATGCTGCTGCTGCTGCTGACTTGTTCGAATGGAGCATCACGTCCAACTTGCCTATGAACAACACAGCAGACGATCGATGGTCCTGGCCGAGCATGTGCAGATGCCGATGTCAATTGCTGTTTTTGGAGCTCATCCATTCCATTCTTTATGCCTCCTGCTGCGTCCTACATCTCACTCAAGGCTCGAGCTCACGCTCCACGTCGTTTACCTTGGTGTCGACGCTTGCGAGAACCACCTGAAGCGCACTCGCTTTGACCGAGTCGACCGTCTCGGATCACGCCTGCGCTTCTCGTCATTGCTTGCTTGTCGCCTGCAAACGTCTCCGGACTACGAGGTGCGAAGTCGTACCGATCGGATGAAAAT
>JAASFZ010000193.1:0-26557 GCA_023334075.1 Globisporangium nunn | reverse complement strand
TTGTGTCCAAAGATCACGTGGTCGAAGAACAGGCGGTTGTGCAGGTTGTACCGGTTCAAGAGCAGCATCTCACTCGTGTAGACCACTTTCAGTGCCATCTTTGCGAGCAGTGCTGGGATAACATACTCAGTTCGCATGCCATGTCGGGCATCCTTGTGCTGTTGCCATCGTGGCGCGTGTGGATGATTGGTAGTCCCGAAGTTCGGTCACAACACTTTGTTGCGACGAAACGTTTTACGCTGAATAATTGACGTTGACTAGGTAGGATTTCTAGCGATGGCGGCAATGAAGCTTGGCTTGTCCGAAGATGCGCCTTCTCCATCTTTCATGTGCGCATGCTCGGCACATGATGAAGGAACGAGCGACATCAAAATACCACTTAAATACTAGCCTCTGTTCCAGCCACACATTTTTGATTGGCATTAGTTCCACTGATCGAATCTGATACAGCAGCCAGCATGCGGAGGCCATCGCTCCGCTCGCCGGCGAGACGCGCGCTGTTCTGTACCGTCCAGTCGCCCGGCAGTAATGCACCGCTCGACTCGCTCATCGCGTTTGGAGAGCGCGTGCTGCGCACCGGCGAGCCGCTGGAGAAAGTGGCGCTCACGCTGCGATGCAAACAGCTCTGGGACGCTGGCGAACTGCCTCTGTGGAGCGGCACCGAGTGGACGAGCGACCCGCCAGCGCAGCCTGCGAGGAGCGCGCGGCCACCGCTCTTTATGCCTAAGGAATTGCCGAGCGGGAAAGACCTCAATGCGCCGATCCCGGTCGTCATGTTACACGCGCTCGCGCACATCGAGCTCGGCGCGGTAGACAACTACTGGGATACGCTCGTGCGCTTCGACCCTGTGCGCCATGCGCTGCCGCGTGAGTTCTACCACGACGCGCTCGTAGTTGCGAGTGACGAGGCGCGCCACTTCAAGATGGTCGATGACCGCCTGCGCGAGATCGGCTCGTTCTATGGCGCGCTGCCCGCAACCATGGCGCTGCTCGAGCACGCGAGCAACACGGCGGAGGACCTCGCGGCGCGCATCGCGGTCATCCCACTCGTACAAGAGGCGCGCGGACTCGACTCGGGTGACCGGCTCGTGCACAAGCTCCTGTCGATCGGCGACAGATCATCCGCTAAGATCGTCGAGCAAATCGTGTTCGAGGAGCGCAGCCACGTCTCGTTCGGGATGAAGTGGTTTCGTCATATTTGCGCGAATCAACTGGCAGTGACGGATCCGGTCGCGTACTTTCACGAGCTCGTGCTGCGGTACTTCCCGAACGGACTACCCGGTCCGTTTGATGTGCAGGCTCGCTTGGCAGCCGACATGGGAGCCGAATGGTACCAGCCGTTAGAAAACAAAGCGAGAGGATACGTGCCGCCACCAAGCACCGAGGCCGCAAGCACAACTGCTCAGTCGGAGCGAGTTGCGGCATTGGCAGCGAGCAAGCGAAAAGTCATCCTTGCCGGATCTGTCTGGCCGGAGCGCACAAGTTCTGCTGCGGGTGTGCGGAGCTCTGACCTGATTCAGATTCTGCAGGACCATGGCTTTCAAGTGCTTTGCGTCTCGCCGAGTCGCTTGAACGAACACACCGAGAAGCTAGCGCGCGAGCACAACGTGCAGTGCGTGCGAGCGGACGCGAACACGGACACGTTCGAGAAGCTACTGCTCGAATCGTCGCCGCAGCTTGTGCTCTTCGACCGCTTCATCGCCGAGGAAATGTATGGCTGGCAGGTGCGCAAGTTCGCCCCGGATGCAGTGCGCGTACTGGATCTGCAGGACGTCCACTTCTTGCGTAAGGCACGCGAGTTCTTGGTGAAGAAGCGAGGCGTCGACTTCACGGAGACTCTCGACGGACATACGCTCAACGTGGACGCTGTCGAGAAGCAAGTGATTCGGGAGTTGGCGTCAATTCACCGCTCGGATCTCACGCTTTTCGTCTCGGACTTTGAGCGTGATGTGCTCATGAACCGGTTCCAGATCGATGGCGAGGCACTGCACTGCTGCGACTTCTTCTATCCACCTTCCGACACAACAGCGTTTACACCGTTTTCAAAGCGCAAGGACGTCGCTTTCATCGGAAGCTTCAAGCACTCACCAAATGTGGACGCAGTCGAGTGGATGAAGCAGAGCATCCTGCCGCTCTTTCGCTCTAGTACAGACGACCCAGAGATTCATGTCTATGGCTCGTACGCCAACACAGCGCGCTTCAGCAAGCTCGACGATCCGAAGCGTGGCTTTCGGTTGATGGGCTTTGCTCCTGATGTCCACGACACCCTGAAGCAATACCGCCTGACAGTCGCGCCGCTGCGCTTCGGTGCAGGAATCAAGGGCAAGGTCGCAGACAGCTGGCATGTGGGTACCCCTTGCGTGTCCACGTCGATTGGAGCGGAGGGTATGACTTTAGCGGGTGTGAAGTCGCCCTGGTCATCGTCATGGGGCGGCGCAATCGCTGATGATGCCGCCAGCTTTGCGAGCGCGATGAAAGCGTTGTACTCTGACGAAACCAAGTGGCACGCTGCACAGTCGACAGGTGCAGAGATCTGCCGAGCTCGCTACAACCGCGATAGCAACACGAGCAGTTTGATGCAGCGGCTGGAGCAAGTGCTGCTGCACAAGCAGGCGGCGCGCGAGCGAAACTGGATGGGCAAGATCCTCTGGTCCGAGAAGTTTCGCGCGACCGAGTACATGTCACGGTTCATCCGCGCGAAGAACGAGCTCAAGAACGAGAGTACGACCACTACAGCGCAATAGAGCGACGTGTTGGGTGGGTGTGATAGTTGATCTCAGGTTGCATTCACATATAATGCCATCGAGAAAGGTGGAGAAGGTACTGTTGAGCAGAATGGTGTGCGACAGATACCACGGACATGCGCGATACGAAGCTACGGGTGCTGCAGCATGGGTATCTGAGGTCGGACTCATATCACACACATACACACACTGGTGGTGCTTGCATCTCTACTTCTTTTCTGCAGGCGGCAGCAGCAGCAGGACCGCTTTGGTGCCAGCGACGTCGGCTTCTAGCAGTTTCCGTCGCTCCTCCACGATCTCCTCGAGTTCCGTCTGATATTCAGCGCGTTTCTCAGTTAGTTCGTCGCAATGTGATACTTGTCGATCTGAGTCCATACATCAACCATCCAATCCATCCACCAACCGCCTACTAGAAATCGTCAATGAAGACGCACCTGGATATCGCGCACTTCGTCGCGCGTGGAGGCGTAGAGCGTCTTCGCCTGGAGCGTCGAGGCCGTCGTCACGGGTGGCGCGCGCTTACGCTTGGCCGTCTGCTGCTTGGGCTGCGCGCTGTCATCCACAGCAGCATTCGATGGCGCCTTAGCCATTACGAAAAGTGCAAAAAAATAGTAAGTACAGAACTGACAGGAACATATTGGTGCTCATTGTTACTCTAGCAATTTTAGCTCGTAGTGCATAATAAAATGTTCCAGCAACGTGAAAAAGGCTTGATGTGCAACATATAAAAAGCCTGTCACTTCCGATCTTATCCAGCATGACGACGAGATGCAGCAGTGGTTCCAGCTCCCAGCAGCAGCAGCAGCAGCAGCAGCAGCAGGAGCGTCATGAGCGCGGCGACTGGCGCCGCTTCCAGGCAGAGGTCATGCAGTGCTGGGTCGGCGAGGCGGTTGTGCAGGTTGCAGAGCGCGCGGTGGTCTCCGGGTCGGTCGAGAGCGTGGCGTTCTGCGGCTTGCTCGCGAACGGACGCGATGCTGACGCGTTCGCAAACCTCCGCGCGTTTGTCGGGCATTTCGAGCGACGCCGACACTTGCGGTGGGCTGGGATGCAGGGATCGGACGGAGAAGGTCGCGATATCTCAGCCGGGGTATCAAGCATTCCCAGCATTGTCGTCGGTGACACGCCGGAGTTCAAAACGTGGCTCGCGTCGCACAACAAGCAGCTGCTGGCGCTGGGTCGGCATTCCGCCCTCATCATTCTCTACGCTCCTCTGCTTCAAGCACGTGTTCAGCAAGAGATCGTGGAGATCAGTACCCAGTCAGGGGCTGCAGAAGCCGGTAACGGATCGTTGCAGACGCTACTGCTCGTGATTCGGGATCCGATCGGTCTTATGGACGTCGACAACTCCCTCTCAATCGAACCATCTAGCGGCTATCAACTGATAGGTCCACGTGAGTTGCTAGATGCTGCACACACAACTCTCACGTATCCGCTGCAGCAGCTTGCCTCACAGTGCGGACTACGGTTCGTGATGGAGATCGCGCGCTGGACTGTCTTCAAAGAGGAGCTTCAGATCGCGACTGAACGGACAGTGCCGCCTGACATGCTAGCTTCTGTGGCGCATATGCCATTCCAATTGCTGCTTCAGCTGCTGCGCTGGAGCCATTTCCATCCGACACTCGTACGCGCGCTCGCAAAGCCGTTCGGGAGGAAGCTGCGGTTGATCCCGCAGGCGAGGATCCGGGACGCGATCATCTGTTTATGCGATCAGGAGATGGCGATCTGGGCCCACATCGATGCAAGCTATGACATGCCATCTTTGGGAACGGTGTTGGATGTGAGGCGTCATTCTGAATGCGATCCAACACAAGGAGTCCAAATTCCTGCGTGCGATGTCGGACTCGAAGACAAGCAGAGTCTCTCGGACTGCCAGTTGTGGAACGTCCAGAAGCAGTTCTACCTGTCTCAGGGGATCCATGCGTGGAGTGACGGCATTATCCCGTTCGGTGTATCGAGCAGTTCGTTTCTTGCAGCGACATATGCACGTACGTGTGTAGGAACTGTTTTGCAAGTTTATCTTCTTCATCTATGACTAACAGCTCTTGTTGTGTTTGTGCTTACTGCAGGAGTGGTGTTCGAGTTCTTTCTAGAGACTGGAGCTGAGCGCACTTGTGATTGGCAACACCAAACGCCCGAGAACGAACCGAACTGCTTCATCTGGGAAGCTGCGAGCGGCTCCTGCAAATTCCTATATGCATTTCTGGTGCACTTTTACCAGCTTGTGGACGCGAACATCCGTTTGTTCGTCGACAGAGGCATGAGATTTTGCGTGATTGGGAGTGATCTGAGTGACCAAGTGCTCGACTCTCGAATGGAGATGCCGTGCTTTCAGCCATACCTGTCCGATCGCCGACTGGACTTTGCGCGCTTCGACTCAACAGAATTCATTGAAGGTGATTGCAAACGTCAACTCCGCTTGAAGCGCTCGGATAGGATCTGGCACGTGGGTCGCGATGGACCAGTCTTCCTTATGGGCAACTACTTTCTCGACTCGCTTCGAGCGGATGTCTTTGTAGTGACATCAGCCACCGAGGATGCTCTGTTGCAAGTATCTCGACCACAGCGACCGAGATCAAAGGTGTACCAAGGACGTATAAATCCCGACATCACGAGCATCGCCGATATGAAGCTGTCATTCCAGCCAGTGAATCCAACTTCGAAAGCGGTGTACACTGATCCGTTCATAAACCAAGTGCTACTGGATATCCTCGAGAGCATCGACGATTCTGCATCAGCGGCCACATCGTCTTCGTTGATACTGTTCCCCGTCGAAGCAATCCAGATGCTCCGTACTTTGACAACTCCAGACAGTGACGCCTTTAACCGCAAGCACGCGGTCGGGATCTTGTTCGGCGACGCGAGTTTCTCGTTTCGAGACGCGATCTCCAGCGCTTTCTTCGGTCAAGAAGATGGTGCAAACGTCTTCGAGATCCCGCAGCTGTCGCCTCACCCTGACTGTTTCTGTCTTCCTGTTGACTTCGAGATCTTGCGCATTTTCCTGCGGCGACTAGGTCTCTCATTCGTGTCAGCCACAAGCACTCAAGTCGCCTCTGCGATCTCCACCGACACGTTCGACGTGCTGCATGCCACAGTGTATCCACTACTCGGTGAGTTGGATCACGGTGCAGCTGTATCTCCCGAGAGAGCATCACAACGTGTTGCAATGCCGCTATCTCAGGTCGGGTTTGCCCACGAGTTCGCGTCGTTCACACCAAGCGACTGCGATCTGCTATGGGGGATGATGGGAGTTGACAAAGGCGCCGCACATTTCTCGCTGAAGACGCTCGTCGCGCTGCTCGCTCAATCGGCTTGGGACTTCGACCTTTTTGTTATCTTGCAATGGAAGCTGATGTCGATCTGGCGAGCGCAAGCACCGAATGAGGCTCTGCGAACGCGTCTGATCTCGATCGCGAATCGGTGCTGGGCGACGTACTACGCGCTCGAGAACGAGGCGGTATCTCGGTCGCTCACGCTCTTACAGCATTCTCGTTGGCTCTACCGTACGTGTCTTGTATCGGAGGAATCGTGTGTTTTGTCTGGTTTCAGCAACACGGGAGCGACTAACTATCGTGTGTATGTGTGTGTGGCGCAGAGCTGGGAGCTCATCGCGATGTCGTCGTTGTGCTGACAGAGAAGCTGAAGACACACCCAAACTTGGCCTCCAATCCGAATATCTGCTACGTTATCGGGGTACGCACGCGTTTCGCTGATCTTGCGTCATCATGCTATGATACTTTGCTGTCCTGAACTCATGCCCCATGCCATGCAGCTTGCTTTCTACAGCTTGGGCGACCTGTGGCGCGCTCTTGCGAGCTTCCGCAAGTGCGTCGCAGTGGACCCCGGCCGCATGAAGTTCAAACGGCGGGTTACCGAGACGCTGCTCGCTCTACAGAGTCAGAAGCACGCAGAGCGAGCGTCGTGATCCGATTGTACAGAGTTGAAGACACGAGAGAAATGGTACAAAGTTACCAATTCACAGCACACGCAGCAGTTATCTACCGTTCTTGCGTACATACTCCTTTAATACGTCCACTCGCATGACTACCAGCCTAACTTCCTGTCAACTCATGAGCTGCTCGTAGTACCTTCGAACGAGGCCGACGCACGCGTCAGGGTCGCTCACAACGAAATACAGGCGATCCAAGTCAGTCTGAGAGGACTTGGATTCGCTACCTACAGCCTCGCCATCTCCTTGACCAATGGTTTCTTGGTCGTCTGCGAGAGAATCAGCAAGCTGCAGCGATGTTGGTGCAGCACCAGCTGCCTCCGAACAGTTCTCGCTCTGCACGCAACCAGATCATAACATTGTTGTCAGCACAATAATCACACAGAAAAATATAAGATCAGGAAAAATGACCAACCTTGAAATGAAGCACGAGTAGGTTCTTCACCGCCTTTTGCGCCGTGATCTTGACAAGCGACTCAAGCATCCGGCTGTGCTCGAGCACTGCGTACCCTTCGCGCTTGGACATCCACGAGTTGAGCACAAAGAGAGACGTGGGCGTCACAACCAGCTCGCGCTCTCCGACTTTCTCGAGGTTGCGCACTGCAGACGGCTCGTTTCGCGCGCTTTCGTTCGCATCGTCTCCATTAAGCGGTGAGTCATTTCTCTTTTCGTACTGCACGACTGTGAAGAACCGAAAGTCCTGGAACGTCCCGTCCGCGTCTCTTTTCCAGTGGCCAAGGTTCACGTGCGTGAGACCGCCGTTTTCCTCAACCATCTGATCCTGCTCGTCGTTGTTCGCGTCGTTCGCGTCGTGCTCATCAGTCTCTTGGCCGCCGCCGAGCGCTGACACGTTCGAAGACGACACAGACGTCGACGACAGCGATCGTCGTCGAGATTGCGTCAAGCGAGACGCTGCTGCAACTGCTTTGTCCAGGAACGTGCTACCTGTACGAAGTGGAGAAGTGCTGGATGGCGTTGTGAAAATCGAGGTCACTGGTAACCGGAAGCCATTGCCGCTCGCCGTCCGGCTGTCAGGTGCCGACGACGGTAGCTGTTGCTCGTCTTCGGACGAGTGCGTCGAGTCCGACTTTGTCTCTCCTTCAGCTGGCGGAGTCCGACAGCTCTCGCTCGCGTCGCTGTACGGCCCCCACCCGATCCCGTCGCTGAACGCGCGAATGCGGAAGAGGTAGGGTGTGTTCGGAGTGAGATCGTGCACCGTGTGTTTCAGTGTATCGGCTCCGATCTCCTGGCTCACGCTCCACCACATTGCGGCGAGGCGGTTCTTGCAGCACTGGATATGGTACTTGCTCACCCCGACGTCGTCAATCGGGTCCCACGTGACGACAATCGACGTGGGCGACGCCGGGAACACCTGCAAAATCTTCGGTGCGATGTGTACGGCCACCACGCGTGTGGAACTCGGTCGATCCGCCTCTTTGTCTGTCTTCCCTACTGTGTTCGGAATGACTACGTGAGGTTTTGTGGCGCCGCCAGAGAATATCGATGCTACGACCGCCTTCGCTTGTTCCTGCAGAGGAAGCAACGTGGGCTGCGAAGGCTCATCAGTCGGCTCCGACAGGCGCTCTAATACCACAGTACCCTCGGGCGTGTTTTCGAACGCCCACACGCCGATGTCATCGTCACCGATGTCCGCAAGTGTCTGGTCTTCTTCACGAATGTCGTCTCTCCCTTCTAAACATGCGTCGTCGCTTGCAATCCGCACGAAGATTTGGTTGGTGCCCGGCGCGACCATGCGATCCGTGCACTTGATCACGCTTCCTTTCTCGACCACGACGTCGAGTTTGTCGGCGTCAAACGCAGGGCGTTTGCGTGCGCGCAGACCGATAATCACTCTGTAGTAGAACAGACCATGCTCGACGAATACAGGGCACGCGCCAGGCAGAAAGACTGGGTGTGTCGGAGCGCTGTCGTGCACTTGGCGCGTCTCTTTCATTGCTCCAGGCTCCTCAGTGCTGCTCTCATGACTCTCGCCGCCGTCGTCCTCCACACTCTTCTCGAGCGTGCTGATTGGGTTGCTCGATAGACTGTACGGCCCCCATTTCTCGCCGTTGCCGCACCGCACGCGGAACACGAACGACTGACCCGGGTCCAGCCCGACCATCATGCCGTTCGTGTGCTCGGTGATGCCACTAGTACTCAGTTCGCTCGAGCCGTCTCCCTGCTTCATCACCACCGTGACCCACGGGTTGAAGTTGAACTCGGATTGCTTCGCGTACTGCAGGTGATACCGGATGTTCGGGAGCGAGAGCTTGCTCCACGTGATACCGACCGAGTGGCGCGTCGCACTCACGAGCGTCGGCGCCATCGGCGGGAGCGAGATCGCGTCGAACGACTCGAGCGCTCTTTTCGCATGTGGGTTCTGGAAGCGGAGCACCACCGGCCGCTGCGCGTCCTTGACGAGCTCGATCACGCTCAGGAACGGCACATTCTCCATGCTCTGGCCGTTCACGGACACGAGCAGGTCGCCGCGTGCCATTTGCTGGCTCTCGGATGCCTGACTCTCTGGCACGATACTGTCAACCACAGCCTGGAATTTCTTGCTCGTCCGCGCCTTTTGTAGCAAGATGCCCATCGAACCAGTTTGGAAAACGACTTCCTTGTACGCGAGACTGTTTGCCAGTGCCTCCTTCGTGCGCAGGCATACCTCCACCCACTCGTCTTCGCCGACCAGCTGCCGGTCGGCTGCAGCGCAGTCATTCGTGCTGATACTCAGCACATTCCCAGGCGGAGCGAGCTCGGACGCGCTCCTCGAACGCACCGCTCGCACACTGCTTGCGCCTTGCGAGACCACATCTTTCGCGGCCGATGTCAGGCTTTGGAAGCGTTGGGACAAGGTCGAAGTCTTCGCCTTTGGTCGGGAAGCATCCGCGGATGGCTCCAATGTGTCGCTTATGACAATGTTGTCCTCGCTGTTGGCGTTGCGGAGACGAGTGAGCCCAATCTTTGAGAGCAGCTTGAAGCCCGTCGACGACGGCGACGCGTTCGGCGGGTGCGGAGACTCTGCGTGCACGAGCAACTGCTCCTGCGTGAACGTGTCCATCGCCATGATCGCTCGCTTGAGCTCCTCAAATCCACCGTCGAGACGGCTGATGTGCTCGAAGCCCTTCTGGAGGAACATCAGCACCAATCGCGTGACCGAGATGTGCTCGAAATGGATCTTCCGACTTTCGCTTCCTTTGCTGGAAGTGTCGTTCGTTCCAGAGCCTGGAAGTCCAGGGCTTGGAGGCAGGCTGACGCCAGAAGCAGGACTCACGGGCGACACTACTTGAGCCTCAGTGTGCGTCTTTTTATCGCCCGAGATCCCTCGCGCAAGCCGCGAGATCGTGTCAAATGCGATATTGCTCGGCTTCGCGCCGGACGCGGACGGATCTGAAGGGCCGACGAAGCAGAAGTGACACCCTTTCATACGCGAGAAGCCTTTGATGAGCACCGAGAGCGCGTCCGGGCTGCCCACCACCTCCGGATCGATGTGGTACGACAGACTCAAGTGGCACTCGCGATACTGCTCGATCGGGCGGCAGTCGAGCACGATGAAGAACACAGACGACGCGGACGCGAGACGCTCTTTCGAGAACGACGACGACCTCGACAGCGGGGAGTCCAGCGGGTTCATGCTCGCACCGTCTTCGTGTTTACGATTCGCCTCAAGCGCGTGAAGCGTTGATGAAGGCGTCTTCGACGCAATCCGCTTGAGCAGGTTCGCCACCAGCTCATCTGGGTACACTTGCAGGCTCGAGGACCCGGACAAGTGGCGCAGGAACGGCATCATGTCGTCTGTGAACCCCCCGTAGCACGCCGAGTGCAAATCACGCTCGAACGACCGTGGCGTGGTCTGCGCGAGCTGCAGCGCCGTGTCGCAGATCGCTTCCAGCTCGCTGCGCGAGCCGAACGTGATGCTCGTGAGCACTTGCGGCAGCACGAGGACGTCGGCACTCAAGATCTTTTCTTTGTTGGCCGCGACGAGCGCGTACGCGACAAAGTGCATCATGTACGGGTGCTCCTCGAGCAAAAAGAAGTCCCAGAGGCGGAAGACTAGGTCGGCCTCCAGGCCGCGCGCGAAGAGCGTCATGAACCAGGGCGTGACGTAGAGCTCGGGCGTCATGTCGTGCTGGTCAAGGTAGTGGCAGAGTGCCGGGTCGTGGTAGAGCATGAGCAGTCGGTAAAGCTGGAAGGAGCACTGGAGGGACCGGAACTCGCGGTCACTGAACGCGTGCGGGAGGAAGCGATCGATGAGCGCGGCGAAGCACTGGAAGACGACGCCCTCGGGCAGCGACGGCGCGCGCTCGAGGATGAGGAACGGCGCGAGCACCTCGTTCATGCCCTGTTTGTAGCGCAGGCGGCGGCTCTTGCAGTAGTACGTGAGCAGCTTCGCGACGAGCTCGACGGTCTCCAGCTGGCGAAAGAACGGGTCGTGGCCGCGCGTGCGGCACGCGTCCGCTGAGATCACCCGCTGGTTCGCCAAGTCCGCCTCCACCGCCAGGATTGACTGGTCCAACAAGAGCTGCTCAGGCGCGCGCGCTACGCCCAGCAGCACCTTCCACACGCTCGCGCGCAGCTGGTCCGGCACACCACCGAGTGATCGGCAGAGCACGCCCACGATGAACGGGTCCGGTCGCGGCTTGAACATCTCGCGCGCTAGCTGGCTCTCGAAGAGCTCGCGGTCCCGCGCACTCACACGATTCGAATTCGCACTTGCTGCAGGCTCGGGTGTGTCGAATTGGTCTGCTGTCGTCAGCGCTAGCCGTGAGGGTTGCGAGGGTTGCGAGGGTTGCGAGTGAGGAAGGACGCCGATCGCAGCAACATTTTCGGTGTCCACGGTCACTGTTGGTGCAGCATTCTCTTCGTCTCTGGGAACTGGCGCGTCCCGGCTCAGCAGTAGCGGCGGCGGTGCTGGCGCAGCGCGCTCCGCCATGATGCTCTCGCCTTCGAAGAGAATCTGAAGCTCTGCAAGTGGCAAAAGATATAGTGAAGAAATCCCGGAAATGATAGAAGCCAAATCACGTCCCGAATGCAATGTGGCGCACGGGACGAAACTGTAGCCATCTTCAGTTTGATGGGTACACTGGGTTTGGTGTCATTGAGATGACACGGAGGACTCGACGACGATGACAACGTCACCCGATCTACTGCTGATCTCGCGCTCGCGACTCGGATCCATGCCGCGAAGATCCCGGCGCAGCTTCAAACCGAGAGACTGGATGCGGAAACGCTCGAGCGGCGTCTTCTTCGCTCGACGAGTAGGATCCTCGAGTGCACAGTCGAGGAAGAGCCTCGGGAAGGTCTGGTCCGCTAGCAGCACCTTCGCCACGCTCTGTGCATCGAAGCACTTACGGATCTCGCTCTCTTTGTGCTCGCTAAAGATGACAGCGAGAGAAACTGCGAGCAGCAACAGGAGGCTGCCGCCCACGGATGTCAGTGCCGCCTGCAGCGGGATCTTCGCCTCCAGGGTGAACTCAACGCGGCTACCGACAAAGTCCAATGTTTGCTGCCCGTCGCCGTGCTCGCGAGCTTCGCGAAGCGCAGCATGCTGGAAGAGGAAGAAGAGCGCGGAAGTGTACGCTTCCTGGACGCCGAACTCTGTGTGCCAGCGGTTGGTGGCGACCTGGCGGGCAAGCGTTTCGACCGAGTGCGAGCACGCTGAGTCCACCTCCCACGAGACTTTGCGCTTGACATTTCGCGTAAAGAGTAGATCACCTTGCACAGACGACATGAGCATCACGAGTGGCGTCCACTGTGAGCGCCTCCCCATGAACGGACCCAGCGCAGCCAGTGGAAGGTGCTTCTCGCCGACGACGAGATGGCGTGACGAGTTCCCATCGAGTTTGTAGCTAAGACCACGACAGTCACTTTGTTCAGCTTTGCATGCGGCATTGAAGCTGTCGGCTAGGTTCTGGAGCTTCCAGGACAGCCGGCCCATCGTCACCGTCTGGAAACGTCGGATGTTTGTGAGGTTTCCCACTCGAGACTCCGGAGTGGTTGTAGGCGGTCCCAGCTCCATTGTGTCTGCGATGATTCGACTACCCAAGCTGTAGATCAGCAGCGACGAGTTCAGCGTTTCTGCGCAGTCTCCCCCGTGAAGATATTCGATCGTGACGTCTTCTGAGCCGGAACCAAAGTTGCACGACGCGAACGCTTGGATCTGCGGCGCACTCCTCCACCCCCGAGAGCTCGCGATCTCGCTTTCACCCTTCTCCGGAACTTTGACAAGACACGCATCGACGCCACACTCGTACGCTGCAGATACCTCGTACACAGCAGTCGCATCTTCCGAAGAGGTGGTCCCATCGCCGGAATCACGTCGAAGCTTGCGCGACATGAGCTTCTCTTGGAACGGAATGTCGACTGTCACCGCGTCGAAGATGACGCCGCCCTGGAACTCGAAGCGGCTGAAGTTGAGCGTTGCTTCGGCAGCAGAGTAGTTGAGCGTGCGCGCTTGGCTGGCGAGTGACTTGTTGACCATGAGCGCGGCGGCGTACAAGAACCCCGGTTCGTCGTTTGAGGCGCTAAGTGCAGTTGCGTTCCAGAGGAACATGTCGTACGTGCTGTTTATCATGCCTGCAGCCGAGATCCAGGGCAGAATGCTCTCGGAGCTCAGCATGAGGTACAGAAGCAGGTTCGTCGCGGTCATCATGTCGAACGGAAGCGACTGGTTCTCTTGGTGTTGTTGACTGCGTGATCCTTGAACCACCTCTCCGAGCGTCACCTGCAAAGACTCTGCTGGCGCAACACCATGGGGAAGCATGTCCTTGAGCCACGGGTTGAGTGCGAACGAATACGTCGCAGTGATCTGCTGCCACTCGCCGCTAATTGCGCACGGGTTCTTGTCGCTCTTGAAGTATGCCGGTTGTATCGCTGTGCTCAAGATCGTGTCTGTCGCCGCTCTGCACTGGAATGGGTCGGCGTCCGGATCTGGACGTGCGTGTGTTGCAGTGCTGGTGTTCGGCGACAGCAAGTCGGCATCGACCACAATCGGCGTTATGTGCGGCTGCCTCTGCTGCACGTACAAGCTACTGAACGCGCCTGTGAGCATCGTCGCAAGCCCGATCTGACACATCAGCAGAAACAGCTTCCACTTGTACGAGTCGTCGCTGAGATATCGCTTGGGCGCGAATACGAGGAAGGACACCGGGAGTACCATGTCCACACCGATCTCGAAAGCCTTTGCGACTGCCGACGCCGTCATCCCTGAGTAGAAGTTGTACGCGGTTATGAGCACGCGTCGTTGTTCGTC
Source organism: Globisporangium nunn (assembly GCA_023334075.1). NCBI lineage: Eukaryota > Oomycota > Peronosporomycetes > Pythiales > Pythiaceae > Globisporangium > Globisporangium nunn. The sequence goes on along the minus strand of JAASFZ010000193.1, from coordinate 12,615 downwards.
GTCGCGCCAGTCGCTTTCGAAGCTTGCGAGTGGTACTCCGACCGTGAAGATCGTCACGAGCACCAGCAGAAGTACGATAAACGTCGACGCAAAGAGTAGAGTGCGCGATCTCCGCACTTGCGCGCTCAGCGGCATCGCAGCGGCTCCACTCTCTTCGGCAGCGCCATAGTCGCTGCACTCTTGCAGCATCGCGCAGTGGCGCAGCGAAAACGGAACGCGGTCGGGAGCAGATCGTGAGAGCGGCCACGACTGGAAGTCCGAGGCGAACTCGAGCTCCGACGCGCTGCGCTCGATCAAGTCAAGCGACTGGCTTGCCACCATCGTTTCTGGGTCTGCTTACGTCCTTTCGTGCTCGCGCTGCTTTGCTCAGTTGCGAGGAGAGCACATCGGGCGGCGGCGGCAATGCATGGCTGTACTTTCTCCTTGACGTGAGCTGTTCGAACTTGCCAGCTCGATCAAGTCACCACCCACTTGTCCGAATGAACTGGGACTGGGCGTGCTCTCGAGGTGCTCTCCGTGTCGACCGTAGGCGTGCGCTCCGCCATCGTGCGCACGCCGCTTCTCCACAAGTGTCGTGCTGACCAGGATCGCCGCTCCCGTCAAGTTCCACGTGTTCTAGTTGAAGTTGCTCGCATTTTCGACATTTTTTTGAATCCTGGTTTCGACGTCTTCTGATGAGCGAAGCAGAGGCGAAGATCGTCGTCGCGCTCGTGCGCGTGCAGCGCCGCAGCGCTGGCTGTCGCGCGGACGGCGACGGCGCCGCGCCGGCAGCCGTGGAGCTCTTGCTGCCCAGCGAAGTGCCGCTGGTGACCAGCGAGTCGCTGCTGGCGGTCGCGCGCGTGCTCGCCGCGGCAATTGACAGTGGCGCGAGCGGCACGTCGCAGGGCATTTTTGACAGCTCGCGCAGCGTTTTCGGCATCTCCGACTCGCTCCGCCGCTCGTGTGCCGACGGCGACGAAGAGGAGGAGGAAGAAGTGTTCAGCCGCGACGGCGGGGACGATGCCTTCACTCTGAGCGGCTTCCATCCATCGTCAGCGAAGGGGGCGGCGGCGTCGCTGGAAGATCCCGGGATCTTCTTCCGTCTTGCACTGCCGGGCGAACAGCGGGGGGAAGCGGACAGCGTTATGGGCGTCGCGGTCGCCGACCCGCGCTCGCGTAAGCCGTTCGTCATGCAGCAGGACGTTCGGTTCGCGCTTGTGCTGTCGAACACGCCGTTCCACGCACACCTGCGCGGCAAGCTACAGGAGGCAGCACTGCGCTGCTTTCAGGACGAGATCGTCGAGGGCTCTAGCATCAGCAGCAATAACAACAACAGCAGCAGCAGCTCGTCACACGCAACAATGGACGAGCTGAGAGCATTCTACAAGACGCTGACGACTTGCGTCGCGTTCAACGAGCTCCCATATCGGGAGCTGTTTATCGGCTTGCCGGTCGTCCCGCTCGTGCGCAGGATTGCGAAGAGTCTCATCGCGGTGCTGCGCGTGCTGCTGCTCGAAGGTCGAGTCGTATGCTTCTCGGCAAACCCGAGCCTCGCAGCGTCGGCGACGCTCACTCTGCTCGCGCTGCTGCCAGGTGAACTCTCGAGCACGAGCTCGAGCTTCTCGTCGCGCACGATTCAGGCGGGCATCTACAGGCTGCGTCGATACGGGATGCCATTTTCTCTCGCCAGCAAATACTTTCAGCTCCAGCCGTGCTTCACGAGCGAGCAGGAGGAAGCAGTCTACACAGCAAGAGGGTTCCTCGTAGGCACGAGCAACCCGCTGCTACTTAAGCACCCACAAGCGAACTTGGATATCATCGTGGACCTGGATTTGGGCGAGGTCGTGACATTCCCGACAAAGAAGACCGAGTTCTCGTTCGCAACTGGCTCAGCAGCGGCAAAGCTCACCTCCAGTATCCTGGACCGCTTTGATGTTGAGCGTGGGGGGTCGTCCATGCCGCTTCGCCGCAGCGCGCCGATGATGATGAGGTTCTTAAAGACTGACGCGAAGACTGCACCGACGCGGCCGGAGTCCCGCAGCAGAGCCACCATGGAGCCAACCCACACAGACGTTGACTGGATGCTCGGGCAGCTTCAGACCTACTTCGAGCACTTTCTCGAAGAGAGCTACATGAAGTTGATCAATGGACTATCCAGTGATAGCGAAGTGGGCGAGAAGATGAGTCATTTGACAGTCCGGTCGCTGCTGGAAGATCTGAAGAAGCCCGTGTTCGGCGAGCGCGCAAAGTTCAACGCAGAGTACGGCCGTGGGTGGGTCAATTCGTGGCAGAAGACCAACAACTATGCGAGGTGGGTCAACGCGCACCAGTTCGAGCGGCGAAGAAGCACGGTCACGACGTCCGCCGCGCCACCTCCACAGGAAGGACATGCAATCTTTACTTACCCAAACGGTGACGAGTACGATGGACTCTTCCAGCGCGGAAAGCGCAATGGGTTCGGCGTGTACATCGAATTCGGGACGAAGAACCAGTACGAAGGCGAGTGGCGGGACGACAAGCGGCATGGGAAAGGTGTCCTGAGCTCGACGCACCTCGGGTACATCTACGACGGCGAGTGGGAATACGACATGCGCTGCGGGCACGGCCACAGCTCGCTCAAGAACGTCGAGAACTATACTGGCGAGTGGCTCAATAACTGCTTCCACGGCGCTGGGATCTACACGAACGCCGACGGCGACATCTACGACGGCGAGTGGCGCGCCGGGTTGAGAGAAGGCGCTGGGAAGCTCACAGTCGCGCGCCCGAAGCGCGGTGAGGAGTTAGGCGGACTGAAACAGTACACTGGAGAGTGGCTGCAGGGCAAGTTTCACGGCATGGGGACAGCACTGTACTACGACACCTCCGAGTACTCGGGCGAATTCCAGGACGGTAAGCGCCACGGGAACGGCGTGCTCTCGCTCGCGTCAGGGGACCGTTACGATGGTCAGTGGTGGAGGGGGTTCCGCCACGGCGAAGGCTCACTCTTTTCTGCAAAGTCCGGCGACACGCGCGAAGGCACATGGAAGAAGGACGTCGAGGTCGACGGCGTCTGGTTCATCATGTTCCAGAACGGCGACAAGTACACGGGCGAGTGCCGGCGCGGCCGTCCGTGGGGCGAAGGCGTGTGCAAGTATGCAAACCAGTCGTCGTACTCTGGGAGCTGGGTGGACGGCTTGCGCGAAGGCTTTGGCGTGTGCGTGGGCGCCGACGGTGTGATCCTCGAGGGCGAGTGGAAGAACAGCGTGTATGTGAAGCCTGCGCGCGGGCCCGCGCCGTTCGTGGACATCCCGCTGCTGACCAAGGTCACCGCGCCTGCATCACCTCGAGAAGCAGGCTATAGTCTAGACAACGCGAACCGCAAGCGGCAGCTCTCGACGTTCTCGCAGCAGCACCCAGAGAGCGGCTCACACGAGCACGTGTATCCGAACGGCGACACGTACGCGGGCGAGTTCAAGAACTTTATGCGCCATGGCTTCGGCGTGTTCACCGAGCGCGCGACGGGGAACGTGTACGAAGGCGAGTGGCACCAGAACGTGCGGCAAGGTAACGGGGTGCTCACGTCGGGCATGAAGGACTTCATCTACGACGGCGCGTGGGTGCAGGACGTGCGTAGCGGCTACGGCCACTGTGTGATCCGCGGCTGCGAGACGTACAGCGGACAGTGGCGGAACAACCAGTTTCATGGCGTCGGCACATATATCGACGCTGAGGGTAGCGTGTACGAAGGCGAGTTCGTCGCCGGCAAGAAGCACGGCGTGGGCAAGCAAGTGTGCTGCACGGTGTCGGGAAAAGAGCAGTACGCGGGCGAGTGGAAGCACGGATGCCGTGACGGGATCGGCGACGCGGTCTTTGCGGACGGCTCGACGTACTCGGGCAGCTGGGGGAAGGATCTGAGGGATGGAGAAGGCACCTTCATCGCCGCCGCCGCTGGCGTTGTTGCTTCTTCATCTTCTTCATTCTCAACATCATCATCAGCAGCAGCACCATCAGTATCAGCGGCAAGTGCTAGTATATTAGCCAACGCCTCAGCGGGCGACAAGTACGTCGGACAGTGGCGCGCCGGCATGCGGGACGGGGCCGGGATCCTGTCGGTCGCGAGCACAGGGGTCGTGAAGGAAGGGTTTTGGTCGCAGGACGAGCCGCTTGACGGTGAGTGGACGATCTCGTTCCCGGACGGCAGCAAGTTCACGGGCGCGTGCGTCAAGGGCCGTCCGCACGGCCGCGGCGTGTGCAAGTACGCGAACGGCGACCTGTACGATGGGCAGTGGGTGGCCGGCAAGCGCCACGGGCTCGGCACGGGCTTCTTCGGCAACGGCGAGAGCTTCGTGGGCGAGTGGGAGAACAACCACGTGGCGCTTAACGGCAAGGGCCGGCTCACGCTCGCGGACGGCACCGTGCACGTGTACGCGCAGTGATTGGACGAGCGAGTGGGGGAGGTATGCTCGTGCCATGCATGTCACGTCATGGCTACACTTTTGGTCCCTTCGTTGTCTCCAGCGTTCGACTTTTGAGCATCGATTTCCATGGCGCCTGCAAGATGCTCAAGAGGATCCGCCCACTGCCTGTCGACTGGCTGACTTGCACTACGTCGGACGTGCCAGTTCGCTCGGCGCTGCATGGGCCTGGACCTCCAAGCATCGAAAGCGCTCGTTCTATGGTTCCGCGTCGCCTATGCTGATGATGTGAGCGTCTGGGTTTCTTGCTTCTTGCATGTCAAGGAATCCTCATCGGAATCTCCACTCGCACCTAGTATACTCGACTCCCGCATCCCACTCTGCATACTAACTTCCAGTCGGCCAATATGGCCAAGCTCGAAGCCCTGTCCTCGCTGCTCTTGCCACCGGCGCCGTCGCCAGCTCGCGCATCGTCGTCGCCCACTTGGCTCAAGACGCTTCCATCGGGTCCAGGACGAGGCGTTTCCATCAGCTCCAAGCCGCTTTCTACCACCACCAGCAGGTCAGCCGATCCGAGGAAGCCTCAGGCTTCGGGATTGCCAGTCGTCCTCACTCGCCAGCTGGTCAACCAGCGTACCCCCCTCCCTCCCCGTTCCTCCGAGCGTACCCCACTCTCTATCTCTCACACTCACGCACACACTCCAGACAGCGAAGAGAGCGTAACCCCGCGATGGCGACCGAAGCCTCGGGCGACGAGGCCGCCGCGGTCGCGCGCTCGCTCGTGATCGCCAAGTTCGCGGCGCAGATCTGCTCGGCGTGTTTCAGCTCCTTCGTCGGGCTGCACCACGTGCGCGCCATGTACGCTTCCAGTCCCTCCTCTGGCGCCGCGCGGCGCTCGTCGCTGCCGTCGGCCGCGCAGCCGCCGCGGCTCTCGGGCCGCACGAGCGCGTCGCACTCGCAGTCGAGCGCCTCAGAGCTCGCGCACAGCCGCCTGCTGCTGCAGGCGTCGCTCGGCGGCTCGGCGGGCGTGCGCTCGACGCGGCCGACGGCGCTGCCCAGTCGCCAGAGGCGGCGCCGGCCGCCGCGCGCCAAGGCCGCCGCGTCCACGCGCATCCTGCGCGCTGCGTGCTTCTCGGACGCCGCGTTCTCGCTCTCGGGCGCCGTGGTCACAGGCATGGCGCTGTACGCGCCGACGCATGCCAAGGACTTCCAGCTGATCTTCTGGGCGCAGGCGCCGCACTGGAGCGCGCAGATCGCGTCCTTTTTGTGGATGGCCACGCTCGCGCTCTACATCGCCAAGGCGACGAACCGCGCGGCGTTCGACGTGGCCATCGCGCACGCCGTCATCTGGTTGCTCGTGGTCTTCTACTGGGTGCTCGAGCTCTACGCCATGTACTACAAGAAGCAGTCGCTGCTGCTCGCCGCCAAGGTCATCTGGAAGACGCTCGCGATCGCCTGCTCGCTCGTCGTGGGCGCGAGCTGGGCACTCTTCGCCTACCGCTGGCGCCGCCAGGCGCGCCGCAAGGGTGCGCTCGTGCTCGCCAAGCTGCTCGCGTACTCGATTGCGTTCTTCATGTTCGTGTCGCCGATCGTCGTCGTCGACCTCGTGCAGGGACTCAATGACCACGCGAACAACAACACGGTCGCGTGCTCGGTCGTGCTCGCGCTCTGGCCGACCGCCAACGCCGCCATCTACCTCACCAAGCAGACGTGCTTCCTGCGCTTCTTCCAGAAGCGCCAGCACAAGCATACGGACGGCTACTCTCTGCAGTCGCGGACGCTCTCGACCCGGCGACTCGGCGCTAATGGCCATAATTCGGCTCAGGCGCAGCATCAGATCCTCATGTCCCCCAACTCGCACGAGCTCAAAGGGCTCGTGATCGGTGAGAAGATTGGCGAGGGCATCGCGGTTGTGTACCGCGGCAAGTGGCGTGGCGCGAGTGTGGCCGTCAAGATGAAGGCGCTGCTGCTCGAGCGCAGCGCAGCGGACCTCGCCGAGTTCCAGCACGCGTGCAACTTGGAGATCCAGGCCGAGGCCGAGGTCATGAAGGGCCTCTCGCACCCGAATATCGTGCTCTTCATGGAGGCCGGCTTCTACAAAGGCTCGATCTGCATCATCAGCGAGTTCTGCGCGCGCGGCTCGCTGCGCGACGTGCTCATGCGCTCGAACGTCACGCACCTGAGCTGGCCCACGAAGCTCCGGCTCGCGCTCGGGATCTGCCACGGCCTCCAGTACTTGCACAACGCGCACCCGCCGATGATTCACCGGGACCTCAAGAGCCCGAACGTGCTCGTGGATGACTCGTGGCACGCCAAGATCGCGGACTTTGGTACGCTGCGTTTTGCCGAGATCGTTTCGTCGCTCCAGTCGACGAACGGCGGCACGTCGATTGACGACGCGCAGCGCATCAGGAACCTCGAGATGACGGGTCTCGTGGGCACGACCCGGTGGATGGCGCCTGAGGTGATGCGTGGCGAGAAGGTCTACAGCAGCAAGGTGGACATCTACAGCCTCGCTCTCATCCTCTGGGAGCTTATCGAGGGCAAGCTCCCGTTCGAGTCCACGCGGTGGAACCACGAGATCGAGGACCTCGTGTTGCAGGGCATGCGGCCACTCGTCAAGGACGAGCTCTGTCCCTTGCGCTGGAAGCTACTCGTCGCCGCGTGCTGGCAGGCAGACCCAGCGCAGCGGCCGACGATCCAGCAGGTCATCAGCAGCCTCCAGCGCATCGCGCGCGAGGAGGTCTGGGACACCACGGCACCCCGGTTCACGGGCGTGAGCTCGCAGTTCAGCGCGACACAGTCAATGGACTCGCACGAATCGTTCGTGTCGTCGACCGTGTCGGCGTCCTTCATGGATTCGCCGCCGTCGATGCTCGGCAGCTCGATGCGCGGCTCGTCCATCGCGAGCAGCAGCAGCTCGTCGTCGATCCTCCTCCTCGGCGGGAACGGCGGCGGCGCGGCAGGCCGCCCTATGAGGAAGACGCGCTGGTCAAGGCTTTCGGACACGCTCGAGGAGCATCAGCTGCACGAGCGCACGTCAAGCTCGGACAGCAGCTCCGTCGACGAGTACTCGTCGAGCATCACGATCATTGAGCCGTCGCCGGACGACGACTCATTCTCCGGCATCCGGCACCACTACAACCTCCATCAGCAGCAACTGCAGCAGCAGGTCAAATGGTCGTCGTCGTCGACCCGAAGTGATCACGACAGAGCAAAGTCCGAGCTGAGTCTGTCTGATCTGGAGATCGGCAGCAGCATGGGCTCCGCCGACGACAACGTGGCCAACATCGCCGTCATCGAGTCGTCTCCGAATGGAGGCTACGTCGTCACGATTTAGAAAACGTGATGCGTGAGCTCGCTCGTCCTGTACGCGCACTGCAGTGTTCGTGCGCCCTACACTATTTATCTCTCGCGACTGGGAGGGAATGCTCGCTTCATTTCCAGCAAGTAGCTCCATCCGAAGCGAGCAGCCCGCCTCACATAAGTGCAAATGAAGCTCAAGTGCGGCTGTTGACCCGATTTTGTGCTTGCCTTCTTTTGACCTGTTGGTTAGTCGCTTGCCTGCGACACGGTGTGCAGCCTACTTCTTCTTCTTGGCGCCGCCCTTCTTCTTCCCCTTCTTCTTACCGTCAGCCTTCGGCGCACGGTTGAGCAGCGCGAAGATATCTCCAGGCAGCGATGCGTCCACCTGGAACGACTGAATCTTGACGTTCTCCTGCCGCCATCAGTACGCGCAACAAGAGCAGCAGCAAAGTTGTCATGCGATCTTGGAAAGGCAGTGTCGACAATGTCAGCAGCGGCTGTGTAGAAAGGCAAACGAACCGGAGCGAGCGCTGGCAAGAGAACGTTCGCGCCGTCCACCTCGATATGATTGAACGTGAAGTCGACATGCGCCAGCGCTTTGCTGCGCATGAGCGCGTCTCGGAACGCGGCAAGCGCCTCCATGTTCTGTCGAGCAATAGCACAAGCAACATCAGAGAAGAGATCACCAACAGTTTACTTGTAGACGCATGGGGCATCTCTGTAGCAAGCTACGCACGTGGCGGATGCCGTTGTCCGAGAGGTTGAGCTTCACGAGTTTGATGGATCGTGCGAGGCCGAGCGAGAGATGAAGAAGCCCTTCGTCTCCGAGCATGTTGCCCTGGAGCGAGAGCGTCTGGATGGCACTACTTGGCATACTCAGCAGCTGCGCGAGCTTGATCGCGCCCTCGGGACCGACTCCGCAGTAATCGAGGTGCAGTTGCTAGAGTACCACCGACGGATTCATCATCACCAACAAGTCAGTCCCGATCAAGCGCTGTCGGCGCAACGAGCTCTCGCACCTTCAAGACCGAGTTCTGAAAGAGGCCCTCGCAGAGCGCCGCGACCCCCGCGTCACTGACAGCCAGGTTGTACTTAAGGTTGAGCGTGAGCAGTCCTGCCTGTTTCTGCGTTTTCAGCGCGTCTGCGAGCGCTTTGCACCTGAGAGTACGCAGCGAAAGCTCTCGTTTGATCAAAACCACACTTTCATGCAAACACGACGCGGGATCTGCGACGCACCCGTCCTCACCAATGCCGCAGTCTGGTAGCTCCAAGTACGCGATGTTCAAACTTGGGGCTGCCGACTGGAGCAATGTCGCCTGACCGACGTGATCAACACCAGCAATAACGACATTTAGCGGCTGGAAAAGAAGATTGACGACTTCATCCAGAACGACACCCACGATCGCCGCCGCGCCTTCGTTGCCGACGTCCTGGCGCCAGATGCGGATGTATCGGAGATGCACGTATGCACCACACGTGATCGATGGTCCTGTGCCGTGAAAGCTCCAACGTCGCTAAGGAAGCGCTCGATGAGCTCAAGACCCAAAAAGAGTACGAACAAGTGCGTAGATGGTGACAGACAGAGAGTTTGTGTGTGAGAGGATATGAGCAGCGCCATGCAAAGCGCTCGCATACCGCCTGGCCCGAGAGGTCCAGGCGGATCAGCTTCGAGAATGAACTGCATCGCGGGTCGTCAGAGTGAGAGTGACGATTCAAGTACCAAGCATGCGTTGCAGCCACATACGTTCACGAGTTCTCCTTCCTCCTCACTGCTGCCACGCAGAACATCGTTCACGTGGGTGTTCACGGGCACGCCGATAAGTCTGAGGTAGCACGAATAGGTCCAGAGGATTAGCGATGGCAGACTAAAGCTGCAAACTCATCGTGGAGACTCTGCGCCGGATGACATACTTGCAGATCTTGCCGTAGTTTGCGAGTACCATCTGCCGCGTGACGACGTTCTCATCCGCCGCAGCAGCCTTTGAGCTGCTTGCGCTTTTCTTCTTGCTCATGACGACGACAGCCACGTCGTCGGAACGGCAGACCAAGCGTCTGTCTGGAGTGGGCTTGATCAAGTCCAAGCAGATATACTGATTCCCGTAACATCTTTAGATTCAAACAACATGCATGTAAACACTGATGATACCTTAACGTTGTGTGTGCATCGTTCGACATCGCGAGCTGTGTTACGTCGAGTACAAGGCAAACAATGCGAGCTGACTCGAGCACAAAGCTCGAAGCGCAAAGAACGCACGCTTGGTGCGAGTCGGCTCGATCCTCCCGGAGCTCATGTGCGTTGTCTATCCTGTCTGGCTGCCTTCTTGATGACGATTGTCACTAAAGAGCTGGTTTTCGTGCTTCATCGTGCTGTTTAGCGCCTTGATGCCTGACTCGAATCACAACTCGACCATCCTTTGATTCGGTGGTGCATGGGTGTGTGCATGTGTCCCGCCTCGGGGTGACTCGAACAAACTCAAAATCTGTACGACACAGTGTGTGGGGTTTTCCACGCGATCCGGAGCTTCACCAAGTCACCGGTGAACTCAAAAATTAGCGTCAGTGCCTCGACATTCGCCACAGTTCGCGCATTGTTGTCCGAGTTCATGCGAACGACGCTGAGGAAAGCTGCTCTCGCACGGCCACTCAGACTCGATGCGGTGCGCAACACTCGACCCTGATGCTCCGCGCTAAACTCCTTCCGCATCCTGTCGAAGACTGTTCCTCTCGACCTCGAAAGGGTACAGATCCTGCAACTCGAGAAACTCGAGGTTCGTTCTGGCGTGCAGTGCGGTGTCCAGGTTCCGTAAGACAACTGCTGTCATCGGCCGCACATCGAGTCGCAACTCTTGCAACATCGGCAGGTTCTCTGCGTGCGTGAGGATCTCGGTCTGCGACTCCAGCGCAAGGTTGGTGTGCTAGCATGTCATCTGGTTCAGATTCAGCGACACCAAGTGGAGTCCGAGGTTCCCTTGAAGCGCCTTTGTGAGCGCTGTCAACACTGGAGTATGGAATGCGCAGTTCCGAATGGCCAAGTGCTCTAGATGCACACACGCCTTCGCGATCGCTCGGATCATCTGCGCGTGCTCCTTCGCAAACTTGCTGTCACTGATCGACAACGAGTGCAGCTGCGAGCCCACGTGCTCAAAGAAGCTGCGTAGTCCTTGAGGTGCTGCACACCAGGAACTCGCGCTTACGACCCTCAGCTCATATCGTCAATTCATCTCGACGTACTCGTTCATGGAAGAGGCTACCACATCTGATGCCTTAATCCATCCAAACCCGAAGCACGGCACCACCACGCACACCCACTTGCCTTGCTCCCACAACACTTCGAATAGTTGCGCCTCCATCAACGTCTTGACTTGGACGGCATCCTGCCGCGGTTCCTTGTAGATCACAACTCCAGACACGACTCGGCAGACCTTCGCTCGCTTCGACGCTTTCGGGAGCTTAGCCTTGCCCTGGTAGACGAGCTCTACTGGGTTTCGCAGTGTCTCCTCGAACGCCTGCGCTTCGCTCACGCCAAGTCGGGGCTGATTGAGAATGAGTGTGCTGAGAGAGAACTCGTACGTACTCACCAGAGTGCTCGGTCGCGGGTACAAGAATCCGAACGCGATCCACCGCCAGCACTGCTGCCTCTCGTCAGGTGAAAGTGGGCTCATGGCGCACACGAGCGTCAGCTTCTTAAGAGAGCAGCCGTATCGAACTGCGGAGCAGATCTTTGCGAAGTGATCTACGCTCAGAGTGCGGTCGAAGCGTGCGCTCTGCAGCGAAGGAGCGAGTCTCTCTGTTCGAGGGAACCGCTTGAACGTCGCTGCTATCAGCTTATCGAGGCTCTCAGCGTTTTCTCGTCTTGACATCTCCTCTGTACCTGATATGCCGGCGACAAGATAGAACTTGCGGATATTGAACTCGTGGTTCGCGTTCATCAGGAGCTCGTTCTGGATCGCTAGCTGCATTGTGTACGGGACGTCGGCCCTGTACCGAACGCTGTGCAACTCGAATGTCCTCTCTTCTCCTGCCTGATTCACGAACAGCCTTCTCAAAGCTCCGATGAGCTTTACCACCGCAGGCTCGATCTCCTCCATCTGCACATTCGCCCACTCCACCTCCACGCTGACGCCAACAGGACCAACTGAGACACCACTCGCGTCCCACTCCGCGAAAGCTCGCTCGAGCTCGGACGTGTCCGCTGTGTCTGGACCGACGCACAGTACTAAGCGAACGCGGAGTCGCGGGAACTCTCGCGCGCCAAGCATCCAGCAGGCGATACCCGCGCGTCGCGATGGCGCATCGTCGGTTTCCCAGTGTTGGCGCTGCGCCCATGTTCGCTCCATGAGCGGCGACGCGAACGCACGCAGCCAGAAGCGTGTCTTGCGCTTTGGGGAGCCATCGAGCCGATGCGAAAAGCGGACGAGCGCTGCGAATGCAGCGAGCGCATCGCCAGTCGAAGCCGCTTGCGTGCTCGCGAGTGTCAGCACGAGCAGCGGACGCGCAGTCGACAAGCGGTGGTTACGCGGCACATGCGCCGTGAGCAGTTGGTGCAGCGGACTTGTGAGATCGCGGAGCACACGCTCGTCCTCGCTGAGGTAGTTGGCACCAGTAGCCATCTGAAAAAGTAGGTTTATGACTCACATCCTCGAGCTCGTGGCGCGCAAGTAGATGACGCACGTATGGCTCATCGTGTTCAAGCCCAACGACAAGACGTAGCGGTTCTATTGCAAGCCCGACTACCAGGAGGTCGGCGCACAGCCGTCGCTGCTCTAGGGCACACTGGACCGCGATCTGCTGTTCGAGCTCCAGCAGCAACAGCAGCAAGCATTGCGAGACGATAGCGAGTGGAGGAGCAATCGACACGAATGGTGGAGACGCATACATGAGCGACCTACCCGACTAACAGATCGCCTACTGCTTCTTCTGCGTGAAGTAGTAGATG
>JAASFZ010000192.1:0-26661 GCA_023334075.1 Globisporangium nunn | reverse complement strand
TCTCTCTCTCTCTCTCTCTCTCTCTCTCTCTCTCTCTCTCTCTCTCTCTCTCTCGCTCACACACACACATACCAACTGTATCCAAACTGCCTCCTACGCCGCAGGGCTCTGGCTCGCGCGCTTGTGCTTGAGGTACTTAGCGCGGCTGCTGAGCGTCGAGGCGAACTGGCGTGCGATGAACTTGGCCACGGCCGCCACGCCGACCTGCGCGTACGGCAGCACGAACGTCGGCATGAACGTGAAGACGTGCGGCATGTGCTCGTGGACATCGAGCTCCCAGTTGGCAATGCCGTCGGCACGGACTTTGTCGATAAGCTCGAGTGACTCGTGGTGCAGGTAGTCGAGGGCGCCGGTCTGCACGAACATGGGCGGCAGGTCGCGCAGGTTGCAGTGCACGGGCGAGGCGTCCTGCCACGTCGACGGGTCGTTCGGCGTCTTGAGGTACGCCGTGCGGAAGGACTCGATGAGCAGCGGCGAGAGGAAGCAGAGCGGCGTGGCCGCGCCATCACTCGGGCTCTTGGCCATGGACGTCTTAGGACAGAGGAGCGCGCCCGCAAGCGGCAGCAGGCCCGGCTGGCTCTGCCGCAGGCGCAGCAGCGCCGAGAGCACGAGGCCACCACCGCAGCTGTCGCCCGCGAGGACGATCTGGCGCGGCGAGAGCCCCTGGTCGTTGATGAGGAACTTGTAGATCGCGACGGCGTCCTGCGCGGCCGCCGGGAACTTGTGCTCGGGCGCCTTGCGGAAGTTGGCGAGCAGCACGTCGACCTGCGGCGCCTCGACCTGGTGCGCGCGCTCGAGCTCCTGCACGACGGCGGCGCGCAGGCTGTTGCCGAAGCTCGCGTAGAAGCGCGGGCTGCAGAGCACGTTGCCGCCGCCGTGGAAGTAGAGCACCACGAAGCGCCGTGGAGCCGCCGCGGTAGCGCCTTGCGCCATTGTGCGCGCTCGCACCCAGAGGTGTTCGAGCCCATTGACGACCACGGGCGAGGTCTCTGTGCCGTGCGTGCGGCATGAGAAGCCGGCCAGGAGGTTGCCGAAGCGCTCGCTCAGGTCGCGCAGCTTGACCGCGTAGTGCGGGCGCACGGCGCCGTCGCCGAAACGCTCGGACACCGCGCGCCCCACGCACACGAGCAGCTCGAACGAGAGCGTCCAGTGCGGCCGCAGCGGCGCGCCACCGCGCAGTGCGTAGCGTAGCAGTGTGGACCACATGGCGGTGATCACCACGACGTTCGCCGGGTACCCGCGGTGCAGCACGAAGGCCCAGAAGGCGGCGAACGCGCCATAGAGCGCGAGCGTCACGAGGTCCATCGCTCGCGTGCTGCTCTGCTGCTGGCTTGGCGGTAAAATACCGAGTGATTAGCGATTCCATTTACCATTCAAGTCCGACAACTGCTAGAAACCTAGCAGTTGCCTGACACACGGACAATGGCTCTCCCAGGCCGGGAAGACCCGGCATAGGAGCACGCTCGCTCGCATCGATCTATCTCGCCAGAACGCCGCACGCGCAATCGCACTGGAGAACGGTGCGGGGGCTTCTTTTGAGACAGCTAGTCTCGAGACCGCCGATATCCTCGCATCTGCACGGATCCGAAGATGTGTCTGGAGGATCGAGGAAGGTGGTCGAGCGCACTTGGGAGTGTTGAGCTTCAGCACACGGTCTTGAACCATGCATTGATCCGACGGCACGCTTGGTCTTCACACTGCCGTTCGCAATCTTGACACTGCCGCTGCTCGAAGACCTTGGTCGCTTGGTCGAGACTTGGGTCTTGGAGGCAGCACGACAGCGGCAGTGTTTGAGATCTTGCGCGACTTAAATGCTTGGGCGCGAAGTGTCGAAGGAGCCACTCAACAGCGGTGTGCCAGCAGAAGTTAACAACGCCTCGCACCACCACCTCCCGAGTGAGCACATTCTAAGTTGATGACCGAGATCCGACTTAGCATGCTGGATGTGCTAGCGTGGCGTCCGTGGCGCAGTTCGTGCTGGCGACGCTCCGACTGGGCGCCCGTGACGATGGCACTGCCAAAGATGAAGTCGGACACGTTGTGCTGGACGACCGAGGGGGACGCCCGTGGTAGCGAACATGATTCAATTCGGGATGGCTGGTCCTGACGGTGACGGTGGCGTTGCAGTTCGGGTGGAAAACCGAGGCGGCGCTCGTCGCTCCTGGTGGATCGAAGCGCACGCTGCGCGTTCCTTGGAACTCCCGATCCCGACGCATCCCTGGCAGAGTGAGCGCAGCCATTCGTGGTTCCAGATCCGCGTTTCCGGCACTGCACCGAGCTTGCTGACGCTTTCATATCAGCAGCAAGTAATTTTCGCGGGGTTCGAATGTATCCCGTGACATATCAGCAGCCAAGCAAATTTCGCGGGTGAAAGCCCAGTGCCACCTGTAGCGGAGCTTGCGTACTCGTGGAGCTATAGTGTCAGAGAGTGGAGAGTCTACCACCTCGAATATTGCGCTTGAAAACGCCGATGGTGACGAGGGCTCGCCAAAATGGTGCTTCTCTTGTATGCCAAGTGCAGCGTCGCTGCAGGTGCCACCACCTGCTCCTGTCGTTACTGCTACAGCGTGTGAAGCCTTCGGACGTTGCCATGGCAGCCGTATGCTCACGTACTTGTGCTACAGACATGGTGGTGCTCCTCGCACTCACATGCTCTCGCAGAGCTCGCATTGTACTTGCGCCAACAGTTACAGCTTCATGCGCTGGCGACGGAGGACTTTGTTGCACTGGTCCAGCCTATGCTCGATGCCTTGCTACCGTAGCGTTCTGCTTGATAAGCGTCGAGTCTGCGCTCAGAGCTTCGCTAGTGAGTTCGATACGGCTGATGATGATGATGATGATGATGTATCTCGTGCTGACGCTGCTGGAGCGCCTGATTGCGTACACTGTGGCCGGAGCGTGGCAAAATGGTGTTCTGGTGATGTCGCGACGAAGTCCAGCACAAAGTTCTAGTGAGGACATGGAACAAGCGAGCCAAACCTTCGCTGATCGAGCTTGGCATCTTTCTTTCTCTCTTGCAGCGCGTTCGAACCTGCTTGCAGACGAAAGCTCGTCATGCTCGCGGCTCGATTCCAAGAGAAGCATGTCAAGCGGTGAGAAGATCTTTGAGAGACGTGAGTCAAAGATCGCCATCAACTCTCCAGTCGATGATGAGGCTTGGTGCCAACTTCAACATCACCCGAATGGCTCCATCACTACCATTACCAGCCGTCCGACACTCCACAAGATGCTCCCTCCGACAAAAACCGTGGTCTCTCGCAGCGCCACCGCGAAGGCTCTCGTGCTTGCGCGCTTCTTGTTCGCGTCCAAGAGCGCGGGCGCCGTTCAGCTGCGCCGCCGACTGCTGCTTGGAATCGCCAGCGCCTCGAGCCTCTCAGCGATTTTCGCGTACTTGGCCCGCGGCCTGTGCCGCACGCCGTTCGAGTTTGCGCACCTGGCGCTGCACGTGGCGGCAACGCTGGTCGCCACTGTCACGCGGTTTGCTGCGCGCGGATGCCGCCCGCTCTACCCGAACTGGACGTTCCGGTTCGAGCTCGTGCGCGCAGTCATGCGCTGCTCCACCGAGCTCTATGGCCACCGCGTCGTCGACAGGCAGCACGTCGAGCACATCCGACGCGCGAGCGAGGTCTTTGGCACGTCGCTCGGCTGGGTGTACGCCAAGATCCACGGCAGCCGCGCCGAGCCGGTGCTCGCGAACGGCCTTGAGCACATCTGGATCAAAGCGGCGAGCGAGTCCAGCTCGAGCAGCACCATCACCAGCACCGAGCGCTTCGTTGTGCTCTTCTACCATGGTGGCGGCCACGCGGTGCTCAGCCCGCGCATGTACATCCCATTCTGCAACACGCTGCGCACGGCGATCTGCGAGGAACTGCGCCAGTCGTTCCCGGAGATCTCGCAGCCGCGAGTCGACTTCTTCCTCGCCAACTACCGCAAGATCCCAGAGCATCCGTTCCCAATCCCAGCTCAGGATGCGCTTGCCATGTACAAGTACGTGATCGAGCACGAAGGCATCGATCCCAGTCGAATCATCGTCGCGGGCGACAGTGCGGGTGGCGGGCTCGCCATGTCGACGCTGCTGCGGTTGCGCGATACCAAGATCCCGCATCTTATGCCGCGCGCTGCGATCCTCTGCTGTCCTTGCGTGGACATGTCAGTGGCCGAGGGCTTCGAGCCGCCGCCTCATTGCGTGCTCTCGTCGTCTATGATGGAAGTCTGGCGCGCAGCGTACCACCCGACACCACATGACGAGACAACGTGGGAGGACGCCTCGCCCGTGCACTGCGATCTGCGCGGACTCGCGCCGGTGTTCCTGCAGACTGCAACGCTTGACTTCCTGCACAACCACTCGCTGCGACTCATGGCGAAAGCGGCTAGCGACGGCGTGGAGAACTGGGAGCTGGACGTGCAGGAGGGCGTCCCGCATGTCTTCCCCGTGTTCCCGACATCGCTGCTGCCCCACGCGATGGTCGGCGTGCGGAGCATGGCGCGTTTCGCAGCGAAACACTTCTACGCTGCATGGCGCGACGACAGGATCGAGAAGGAAGCACTCGCCGCATGAGAGACCGCACGAGAGCTCAAGACAGCTTGCAGAACATCGATATGGACTGCATGCACCAATACGAAGAGAAGGGCTCTGTTCGCATCATGCTTAGTGGTGTGTGTTCGAACTGCACGTAGGCAACATCGATCGTGCCAGCGCCGACTACTTGCGCTTGTCCTGCATGCGCTTCTCGGCGGCGGCTTTCGCGTTCGCGAGGCTCACCTCGAACGGCGGGTAGCAGATGCCTTCCTCCGTGATGATGCCCGTGAGGTACGTGCCCGGCGTCACGTCGAACGCCGGGTTGAACACCGGGCAGTTCTCCGGCGCGATGCGCACGTCGCCGACCATCGTGACCTCCTCGGCACTGCGCTCCTCAATCGGGATCGTCTTGCCGTCTGTGAACGTCAGGTCGATCGTCGACGTCGGCACGCACGCGTACACGGGAACGTTGTTCTCCTTGGCCACCACCGAGAGCTTGTACGTGCCGATTTTGTTCACGACGTCGCCGTTCGCCGCGACACGGTCTGCGCCGAAGAGCACGATGTCGACCTTGCCCGAGAGCATGAGGTACCCGGCCGCGTTGTCCGCAATCAGGTGCATCGGCACACCCTCGCGCATAAGCTCCCAGGCCGTGAGGCGCGCGCCCTGCAGCCGCGGCCGCGTCTCGTCCACCCACACGTGGATGTTCTTGCCCTGGCTGTGGGCCTCGTAGATCACGCCGATCGCAGTGCCGATGTCGACGGTCGCGAGCGCGCCCGTGTTGCAGTGGT
Source organism: Globisporangium nunn (assembly GCA_023334075.1). NCBI lineage: Eukaryota > Oomycota > Peronosporomycetes > Pythiales > Pythiaceae > Globisporangium > Globisporangium nunn. The sequence goes on along the minus strand of JAASFZ010000192.1, from coordinate 21,351 downwards.
GCAGCACGTTAGCGCCGGCCTTGACGACCTCCGCGCCGAACTGGCTCAGTCGGCGGTTGATGACCACGTCTTCCTCCGCAAGCGCCTGTGCCGCCTCGAGCGTGTAGCGCACGAGCTCCGCGACGCTCGCACCCTGCGCCGCCTTCTTCTCGACGTCCTTCACGACCTGCTCCGTCGCTGCGAGTTCCACCAGCCCCAGCATGCAATCCACTCCATTACTATAGCGCTCGCGGACGACCAAGTATCCTATCACTGATATCGCAAGCGCCCACCCCAGACGAGGTTAACCGCCGTCGGCCGCGCGTCGTCGATCGTCGCCTTAGCACTCTTAATCGCGTGCAGCAGCTCCTCCGCGCTGCTCGCACCACGTCAGCGACGAGATCGCACGTCACTCGAGTGTTAGTGCGATTGCAAGTTGCAACCGTAGTAATAGAGCAAGTAGCGTACGTGGACGCGTCGGAGGCCGGGAACGCGCGCGCCGCGAGCGCGAGCCCGAAGGCGCCGGCGGCGCCGATCGCAGGCGCGCCGCGCACCGCCATGTCGAAGATCGCGCGCTTGACGGCGTCGACGGACTCGCAGCGCATGAGCACGAGCTCCGCCGGCAGCTGCCGCTGGTCGATGAGCTGCAGCGCGCCGTCCTGCCAGAGCACGGAGCGCATGCGGTCGGCACGCTCGGTGGCCATCGTGTGTCTGCTTGTTTGCTGGTTAGTTGGTGTGTGTGCATGTGTGGTCAGTGAGTGACAAGTGTGTCAAATGAAGTGCCTAATTGAGAGCTTAAGTTAGGGTCAATGAAAGGAAGACAAGTCAAATGAAAAGGAATATGTACTGAACGAAGCGAAGGGATCACCTCATTCGTCAGAGCTCCTCATGACACATCACCGCGCCTAAGAGCGTGAATGGCTCGATGCAGCAAGGAGCTTGACGGATGTGCATGGCGCATGATGAGATGGGGGTCTTCGATGGTAGGTATTGCGTTGTGCATGTGTTGAGCAGGTTTGGGAATACCTGCCAATAATGGCCGTTTATTCGGCCACGACTGTTCGACGTGGCAAACAAGATCCGCGTCTTCTCTGCCACTGAGCCATGGCGTACGGCGTCGTGCGGTGGCGCATCTTCCTCGCGCAGTGGAGCGCGCAGGTGGCGCAAGTCAGCTGGATTGGCTCCAATGCGACTCTTTGTGTCCACAAGCCTCTGGCACCTGCAGTGTGGCGCGACTATCTCGCCCGCTGCCGTGAGGCAGTCGAGTTGCTGCACGCACTCACGGTCATCGAGCAGTGCTCGTGGCGCGAGATGATGGAGAGTCTTCGGTTCCAAGAGCTCGATCACTGGGGCTATGAGCCGCGCCAGAGTGCCTCGTTCGTGCCGCTCGGTAGCCTCAGGATCTGGGTCCCACCTATCGCAGTCAACGAGCCCAGCGCCGACATCTACTCGGCGTTCTTCTTAGGGTTTGACGAGCACTCTGTGCGCGCCGAGTTCCGCGACATGATGCAGCTGATCTACTCCGGTCTCACGCGCGAAGAGCGGCAGCGACTTGATGAACAGCATAACCAGATCCCTGTCAACTTCACGCTCTCCGTGGACCGCGGATCGAGGTCGACTCCCGTCCCGACGTGTCTGCGATCGTTTTCTGACTTGGTGAGAAGAATCGCAGAGCAGGCAGTCACGCACTCGGCGCGACCTCGGGACGACGGCAGATGGCACTACCGATTTCCGTTTGCGATGACCAGTGTGGAGCTTGGAATCCACTCGATTCCTCTACAGGAACCGGGGGCCTTGGCTGCGTTGGTTGCTCTCTTTGGTCTTGGCGTTCGATCCACCCGGACCATCGACATCGCTGCCGACTCGTGGTTCGTGTTATGCCCGATTCCTGACATCGCTCCTGTGCTGCAATGCTTCACCGACGAGGCTTCGTTTTGCGCATCTTCGAATGTCGAGCAGCTTGTATTTGGCCCTTCTTTGCCGGATCTGCGTCTCTCGAGCTTTTCGAATTCGAGCATGTCAGGAGTTGACGAGAGATTTCTGGTTCGACAGTTCGGGGCTCTAGCCTCCGCACTATCGACGACGCGGGAGATCGAGTCACTCGTGCTGTGTCTTCATTTCAACGACATCTCACCCGAATGCAGCGATCGGTTGATGAAGTGGCTGGTGTACGCTCTGTTCAGTAAGGACTCAACTTCCAGCTTCTCGAGTATGAAAATCAGCGGATCACTGTTTACGGGCCGCTCAACAGCGATTGCAAGCGTGCTGGGAGCACGGAACCCGGCGCGAGCATTGCTGGACACCACCACCGAAGCCGTCAGCGAACAAGAGAGAATTGGACACCAAGAGGAAGGCAGTGGCGAAGTATTGGCGCATCGTGCCGGGTCGAGTATCACTGGCATCGATATGGACGATGGTGATCAAGATCTCGGGTTCGCCGTTCTTGATGCCGGAACGAGAATCATGATCAAGCCACTGACTCCACTTAGCAGCAGCAGAAGCAGCAGGATGGAGTCGTTCGAGCTGAAGCAAGAGGGCCGCTTTCGAGTTATGCAGGACGTCAAGGATGACGACTGGGTCGACATTGTCGTCCCATGCTTCGGTCACTGCCTCGTCGCTCGCAGCTCCATCAATCACATTGAGCAAGCGACAACCCCGGAGTCTTCGTATTCCGCCGGTTACGGTGGCTCGATCACGTCGTTGTGGTCTGGTGTTTTGGATATCCAGGCACTGCATTCGCTCGTTTCCTTCGTCGGCTCGAAGCTGCTTTGGTTGGCGATTCAAACTGTGATCCCAGGCAACGACCTTCGCGAGATCCTGAGGTCATGTCCGAACCTAGTCACTCTCAAGATCGAGTATGGCGATGGGTTAGCAGACATGGTGCTTGTCGAGGCGTACGAGACCCGCAGCTGCAAGATCGAGGACCTGGAGGTCTTCGGAATCAACGGCAACGAAGATAACGCTCCGTTCATAAACTTGACTCGCGCGTTGCAAGACCCACAGTCCAGCGCTACGAAGTCAATCCGGCGGCTGTGTTTCGCGAGCCGTCGCATCAGATTCAGTCCAAGGGCCCTTATCGCATACGGGAGCATGCTTGCAGCGAACCAGAAAATCACGTGCTTCGAGCTCCTTATGGGCGGTAGGCTCCCTTATCTAAAGTCGTGGTTGACAGAAACGCGCGATCGCTGGTTGTGTGATTGTCCGCTGTCCCCATCGAGTCGGTACGCGTTCCTGAGCGTGATTTGGGACTTCCGCGCGTCCTCGACCACGGAGTCGCGACGAACGCGATCACAGCAGCTGCAGCCATCGAGAGAATTCGCTTTCGACCAGCCGATCCTCTTGCTGATCTTCGACTTTGCAGCGCAAGGGACGCGGCGAGAGATCACGATCAATGGCCTGCCATAAGAGCAGATCGCCGCTACAGGCTCAAAAAGACAAGGCAATTTGGTGATGTTGCTGAGTCTCGCATGGCACCATGGCCCCAGTAGCAGCGCAGAGTACACGAGCACGCGCACGAAGGTTGGTCTTGAGTACTCATTATAATAGTTGCGTGAGTAAGTGAGTGGATCGTATCCTACGTGTGCGCGTGCCTATAGCCCGTTCTTGAACGCTTCTATCCACGCCTCGGCCTCCTTCTCGGAGGTGGCCGCCATGAAGAGCTCCTTGTTCCTATCTAAGCGCACACAGAAGGCATGCGGGTGGCCCGCGAACGGCGCGCACGAAAGCACGGCGAATGCCTTGTCCTGCGGCCGCTTGCTGCGCCGATGCGTCGAGAGCGTGATGTGGCCGTCCGCAAGCGTCACGTAGCGCTTCTTCCACGAGTGCAGCATGCCGCTGCGCAGCTGCAGCCAGCCGCGCTTGTCGACGTCAGCGCCGAAGTTGTCGTCGTCGTCGCTGTCGCTGCTGCTCATCGTGCTCATGGATGTAACGTCGAACATAGACGACGACGTCGACATCGACGTCGTTCCGGAGCTCGCGAAGTCGAGCTGGAGCGGGGTGTTCGAGCGGCTCGAGGACATGTCGCTCACGGTCGTGGCGCGAAGCGTGGACTCAAGGAACCTGCGCCTGGGCGCGTCCTCGAGTACCTCAAGCCACTGCGTGCGCGCGTCGGCGTCGCCCGCCTGGATGTGCAGCACGCGGCCGCTGGAGCTTGTGACCTTGAGCCCGAACTGCGTGTCGCTCGAGAACGCGGCGCCCGCGACGCGTAGACCGCCCTTCGCGGGTATGTCGAGGCACTGCGTGCCGAGTGAGTCGGACGCGATGACGCAGCTCTGCACGTAGTACGTGAGCGTGCGGCCGTGCAGCAGGAAGAAGCGTTTCTTCCACGTCTTAAACGACGAGCCCTTCTTCCAGAGCCAGCCATAGTACACGGTGCCGCGCAGCTGCTGCGTCGGGATGTTCATCATCGTGAGGCGCTCGCCGAGTGTCGACGACGAAGCGCTCAGTGGGTTGCTGTTGTTGCCACGGCGCGAGTGAGACGCGCGGAAGGACATGTCGCCGTCGTCGTCGCCGAGTGCGTCGACGGTCACGGGCGAGTCGCGGTCAGCCGAATCGTCGCCGCTCAACTGCGCAAGAGCCGAAGTGTCAATGAACGCTGCCGGCTCCGCTCGCTGGTCACGTCTCCGTGGGTCGTCCATGCTGCTGCTGCTGCTGCCGTGAGAGTGTGCACCTGGCGTGTCAGTCGCTGTGGCGCTTCAAGGAATTCGCCGCGCGCCAGATGTCTCGGCAGAATGCAAACTCTGGCGACCGCGTCGCGCCAGACAATGTCTGTGGTCTATGTGGTCGTGTCGAGGCGCGCGCGCTTGTTGGCAAGGCGGCTGTTGCGAGAATGGAGGGAACAGCACCAGCAGCAGTAAGCGTGCGCAGCTCTCTGGAGCTCGTCGTCCACGACAACTTCCAGCTGTCGTAGAGTCGTGCATAACGAAAGCAAGTGCGAATTCGTCACTTTCAACCCTTCCCCTCGCCGCTCGAAGGTCTCCGATGTATTTTTTTTTCATCCCCGACTCTTTGCCAAAGGTTTGGGTCGAAAATTTGCCTCCGCATGCAAATTCCAACTGAAACACGACGAGTCGAGACCTCCGAATGCAGGATATGAGCGACCTCTGTATGGAGTTTTGTATGCAAGATGTGAATGACTCACTCGGTGTAGCCATCGTTTCCTAACTTTTTCACTGATGTTCGGATCCATACTAGAATGAAGGCGATTTCTGCGTGCAGGTATGCGAACTGCGTGGATGCTCGCTGCTCATCGCGAACAGCTTTCTCATCCATGCCCATGATGTGTTTGCATGTGTGAGCGCGTGAGAGGTACCAGCAGCAGTAACAACTGAATTCGCATAACGACATCCTTGGCGAATATCAGTCGCATTAGTTGCTTAAGAGAGACCTAGGAAAAAAAAGAACCCTTGCGCTGACTTCAATTCAGAGACCACGACCTCGCTCAAGTTTAGCGAGTGGTTCACAGTGTTGGTGTCTTCCGCGCCACCCGAAGTGTGGGGACTTGAGTTCGTGCATGCATGAGCGGCAAGAGCGCAATCGCACTGGTCCTTGGGCCGCCAAAATACCTTGAAGCAGACTTCCCGCTCAAGCTCTCGCCGACCTGCACTCGGAAGCGTGGCGCTGAAACGGGGCGGCGAGCGTGAACACACGCACCAACCCACGAGCCGGTTCTTCAGTTCTGGTTTTCATTCCATCCCTGTTGCTCCGAGTACCAGCGTGAACGCATTCGAGACCAAAATGATCTCCTTCGTTCAATTCTCGATCCTGTCTTGCTCAATGCAAATGTTGTTCGCATACCCCACGTCCGATCACAGCGTGCACCACTCGACAATGTTTGAGCACCAGCAATTCACAATACGCTCTCGCACCGAATGATGCGAGCGAGGCACAAAGACCACCGCGTCCATCTCAGATGCAGCCACTCTCGCTTCGTCCGCTTGTCGGTGGATTTCGCCTTGCTCTGATCGCTGACGTCGCCGCCGATCAATATCGACGCCTCGAGAGTCGTGACCGTGCCGCGCTCGCCTGCACGGTTGGCCGGTTGCTGTGCTCGACAGGATTGCGAGCATATCAGAGAGCTCGATACAAACACATATGCTGAAGGTGGCACTCGCGAGACAACACCACCACCACCACCACCACCGAGGTGTCAGAGCTCACTCACTCACCTAGTCGCGCCATTCACGCTCGACCCAACGCGGAACTTGAGTTGGGAACGCGATCAGGTGGCGCAGCAGCAGACCGCGACGTGGTCGAATTTGTGCCGTGTGTGCGCAGCGTCCGATGGTTGACATGCTGATCTGCTGGCTAGTAGCGCGGCTGGCAGACATGCCGCGCACGTGCGCATGCTGGGTGTCTCCCGCAGTGGCGCCACTCGCCTCAAGGTAGTTGGGCTCGTTTCGCAAAAGCGATTCACAGCGGTCGCATGGTCCACGCGATCCCTTTCGACTCGGAAACAAGACAGGAAGCGAGTTGAGTTCAGCGAAAGCAGAGTATCCGACTCTGTGGTAAACGTGTGTATGCGGCAGCGCCGCTGCCCACGCTCCCGAGCCAAATAGGACTTTGAGCGCCCATGCTTTTCGAGTTAACGGAGTTTTGTCACCCTGTACTCACAGCACGAAGCTGGGGACGGCGCGAATTGGTGCTTACTTCTTGATTCACGAGAGTCACTGACGTTAAGGCGCGTGACGAGAGACTTAAGGTGGCTTCGATGGTAGACACTGCCATCGCTGTTAGCGCAGGTGCGGAGAGAGCTCCTGTGTGGTGTACCTTTTCCAACACCACAAGCAGCATCTCCGACAAGCAGCGCCAAGACAAAACCACCGTCATTCGGTCTGCACTCAGCACGCACATGCAGGACTCGGTTGTCTTCCGCAGTAAACAAACGACAGCTCGGTGTCGTTGTCGCTCGCTGTTGCAGGTTGTAAAGAATGCAGAGAACTCGAGCGCGAGTGAGCACTTCAGTACCTGCGTGTGCTGGTTCTGTTGGAGGTTGTCCAACCCAGCAGCACGCCCACCGACCGATATTGCTGCTGCTCGAGCTCGGATTAAGACGTTCCCCGTACAGATTTAAGACTAGTCCATTTCAGATAGAAACTTTGTCCATTTCAGATTAGTCATTGTCAAGTTCAGATTAAGACTTGACCGGTTCAAATCAAGACTTGTTCAGCCCAAAAGTAACTCAATGTCCAGATTTTGAACCACACTTTTCACTAAGCAAGAGAGCTCCTTGCTGCGCTCGCTTCGTCCTTCGCCCCACCGCACCGCACCGCACCGCACCGCACCGCTCACCCGCCCAGCCAGCCATGTCCCGCAGCGCGTTGACACGGCAGTCGCTGCAAAAGTCGCTCGCCATGCGCCAGCAGCCGCCGGCGTCCGACGTCGACGAGCGCCGCGTCAAGCAGGACGAGCTTCCCATGTGCGTCCTTCCGCCCCATTTGTAACAAGTCGGGTTTTGTGTGCGGGGTCAAAGTCTCACGGATGCGTACACTTTGCGCGCCCTTCAGCTACGGAAACCAGTCGACGTACAACCTCAACACGCTGCTGCACCAGAACATTCTCCAGTCCGAGTACTTCCGGGGGCTCTAGTACGTCCGCCACTTTGGTCCAGTTTGCTCCAGATGTATGCACTTACGCTCTCTCTCTCTCTCTCTCTCTCTCTCTCTATGTGTGTGTGTGTGTGGCCCCCTCCAGCAACCTCAAGACGTATCACGAGGTTGTGGATGAGATCTACTACCGCGTCGACCACGCCGGTGCGTCCGAATAAAACAACTGCTACTGTGGTCCGATTTGGCTGGTGGACTGACCACAGTGTCGCTACTCTGCACTACCAGAGCCGCTGTCGCCCGGCACGGCGCGCATCCCGTCGACGTGCTTCTGCCTGCTACACAAGTTCTTCGTCATGCGACTCACGATGAAGCAGATGCAGGGGCTGCTCAAGCACGCGGTGCGTTTGATTAGTTGGTTGCTAACTAAGTGCGAAGATTATCAGTAGCACCAGCAGCAACGGCGCCTATACGCTGACGTTTTCTCGATACGTCTCATGGACCAGGACTCGCCGTACATCCGCGCCGTAGGCTTTCTATACCTGCGCTACACGTGCGACCCGGAGAAGCTCTGGAACTGGTTTGCGCCGTACCTGGACGACAAGGAGGAGTTCAACGCGTCAGCGAACCCGAACGTCAAGACGTAAGCTGCGTGCTGCTACAAAAACCCAACAGAAGAAGTTAATAACATGTGCTTGCGGGCTGCTTCTGCAGGACGATCGGCGAGTGGCTCATTGGACTACTGGAAGACATCAACTACTTCGGCACGATCCTGCCGCGCATCCCCAAGAAGATCGAGGACAGCATCAAAGTCAAGGTGCGTGCGTTCATCAAGTGTGCTTGTTTATATGTGCTGCGTAAGAAAGCGAATCGCTCACTCGCTCTCTACCTCTTTCTTCCTATGTTTGTGTTCATGCGGAGCAGCTCCTTCTGCACAGACGCAGGCAGGAGCGCGCAAAGGCGAACCTCGCAATCGTCGACTTGCTCAAGGAAGGCACCAGGGTCCGTGCCATGTACGCGGACGAAGACAACGAGCCGGCGGTGCGTGCGTGCGTTCGTTCGTTCATTCATCCGCGCGAGTGGTCCTCCGTTTGTCCAATTCAGACAGTGGTTGAGAGTGCTCAAGCCCACACTTGCGTGCACGCGCAGATGTACGACGCCGTGATCGACTCGGTGGAAGAGAACCACGAGTTCTGGGTGACGTTCCCCGAGTACGGCAACTCGGAAAAGGTGGCACTGGGCGACATCGAGTTCGAGCGCAAGGGTTCGAGTTCGAGCAAGAGCAGTCGCGCGAAGCGGTCGGCGTCGCGCTCGCGGTCTCTCTCTGGGCGTCGAGAGCGCCGCGACGATCGCCGTGGAGGGGCGAGCAGCAGTAGCCGGCACCGCTCGCACCGTTCGCGCTCGCGCTCGCGCCACCGCTCTCGTTCCCGCTCCCGCGAGCGCAGCCACCGCCGCCGGAGCCGCAGCCGGAGTCGCTCCCCCAGCCCTCGGTGCGTGTTGGTTGGCGAACGTGGTGGGGCTGTGTCTGTCTGTGTAGTACGTAGGCTTTCTCACTCTCGCTCGCATCGACTGTCGTACAACAGCCAGAAGTCAGGCAGCAGCAGCAGCAGCGCGCTGACGACTGACCTGCTGCAGCAAGTGCGCGAGAAGGAGCGGCGCAAGGCGGAAGCGGTCGGGCGCGACTACGCTGCGCGGCCGGCAAGTTACAAGGGCTCGCTGTCGCTCAAGCTGGACCGCTACACGACGCGCCGGCGCTCGCGCAGCCCTGCACAGCGCGCGGAGCCGCCAGCGAAGTCGCGAGCGGCGTCGTCTCCTCCATCCGAGCAGCAGCTGCCGCATCGTGGTGGAAGCGAAGTCAGCAAAGAAGCAGAGGAGCGGCTGCGCAAGCTGCGCATGGCGTATGGTGACGCATCCGCGAAACCAGCGTCCGACGGCGAGTGAGCGCAGGTGGGAGCGATGCGAGACTGTCTGTCTGTCTGTGCTTCGCCTTCCCGATCCGGCCTTGAGACTGACGAATGACTGGGCGCTGAGTGAATCATTGAGCAACCAACCAACCGGCTTCAATATCACTTCTGCAGCACAAGCATGCGGTAGCGCTCGCGCTTGTTCTTCGCGAGGTCGATCGCGAGTCCCGACCCGATGACCTGCAGCACGGACTTGTGGTGCCGCATTTCGCGCACGGCGCGCTCCCAGCGCCGGAGTGCTGCACCGAGCTGCCGCCCCTTGACAGTCGCCAGGAAGCGCAAGAAGACAGCGCGGTGGCGCTCGTAGACTGTCACCTCGCACCACTTTTGGTACGCCACGGCCAGCTTCCGGTGCAGGAAGCGGCGCATGATGTGCGTGGCTGCCTGCTGCACGCGGATCTGCTCGCGTGTGAGCAGATACCGCAGCGCGTAGTCCGCTGCTTCCGCGACATTGTGCTCTCTCGCTGTAGCGAGCACGGCGTCCAGCGTCTGCACCTCGTGCTCGCACGCGTCCAGTTCATTGCGCATCTCTTCGCCGATGTGTGTCGCTTGGAGACGCTCGAGTCGCGCTTTCGCAGCGACCAGGTCGAGCTCGAGCTCGTGCACGCGGGTAAGAAAGTGCACGCGGCACGCGCATACGCTTTCTATGAGCAGCAGCGATGCGGCGGTGGTCTCCAACTCGCGCCGCTGGTCTTCGTCGCAGCCGTACGCGGTGTTCCCGAGCGTCACAAGCGCCCAGTAGAGCACCCGCGAGTCGTGGAGATACGCTTCGAGCATGTCGTGGAGCAGCGCGAGACCGTCCGCATCGACGATCTCCCACTTGCTAGCGTCTGTTGTGCGTGACAACAACAACAACTGCGGGTTAGCCTAGCGACACCTCAAAGACACATCTTTCGTGGCTCACCGTTGTCGTACGAGTACACCCCGAGCAAGTAGCAGCACTCGGCAGCGACGAGCGCCTGGTGCCGGTACGAGTCGCGGTCCAGCAGCGAGAGCACGAGCGGCACAACGCCGCACACGCGCGCCACTTGCTTGGCTGACGGGTTCTGCTCGAGGACGCGACCCAGCAGCGAAATGATCGCGATCGGCGCTCGAAGCTCATCCTCCTCTTTCTCTGGCACCCGTGTTCCTTCGCGCTCTTCCTGCTCCTTCGACTTGCCGAGTGTTGGGACGTGCGCGTCCAGCAGAGCACACAGCTGTTGAATGCGCGGCAAAGTGCCAGCGAGGCGCTGTGTGCGCTGCTGGAGCTGTGCGAGGTGCGTGAGCACGTGCAGTGTGAGCAGGATGTTCGCAGTCGCATCTGGGAACCATGCAAGCGAGTCGAGGAGCAGCTCCAGTCCGCCGCAGCGCGCAATCTCCGTCTCACAGCTCTCACTCTGCTTCGCGTCGCTGCTGACGGACCGCAGTTGCGCGTAGATCCATTGGACGCTTTTGAGATGCACGTGGAGGTCCTGCGCGCCGTGCTGCCGCATGTGCTTGATCGCCTCGGTCAGTGTCGCGCAGTGTTTGAGGCGCCACGCCATGGACGGACTCGGCAGCGTCACAAACCGCATCACGCTGCTCCACGCCCCCTTCCTCATGGCGTTCACTGTACGGCATCGCACGGCGTAGAGCGTGTCGCTGCGCAGACTCCCGATCCGGTGGCTACGCTTCTTACCACTGTACACGCACGCAAACCTGTCGAGTTCCATGGCGGCAGCTTTACCGGTGCTTTGGCAGCAGATCTCGAGCTCGAAGAGCAGCTCAAGCCCGCGCAGCGATTTGTACCAGCGCTGGATCTGCCAGTACACGTGCACCTCCTGCGACGCCACGCAGGACACGAGCAGGAGCGGCTCCGGCGGCACTGCACCGAGAGATCACATGAGTGAGCGTTGTCATCAGCGAGTTAGTTTATCGAATCACCGAAACGAGAGAGCAGTGCCGCGACCTGCCTCGTCTGGTTGAAGTTGTGCACTTAGCAAATCATGTACGTACTTACGAGCTGCGTAGCGGCGTCCAGGATCTGCTTGACGTGGCAGCACTGGTGCGGCACTTCTTTGAGCGGCAGGAACGCCTGCATGCCTAGCAGCTTTCCACCTCGCGTGAACACGGCGCTGCCTGCCGCCCCGCTCTCGGTCGGCGCATTGTACTGGAAGTGCGTCGGGTTGATGCTGTTCGGCGTCATCTTGGCGAGCTTCCGCTCATGCAGAACTTGCAGCTTGCCGTGCGGGTAGCCGACGATCTCGAGCGGGTCGTTCACGCGCACGCCGCCCCCGGAGGCGTCCACGCAACCCATCTTGCGGTCGTTGAGTTCGAACTGGAGCGGCACGATGTTGGTCCCCGCGATAGCCTGGAACTGCGCTTCGTCTAGCGCGCACAGCGCGAAGTCCGGTGTCCCTGCCGTTGAACTCGCCTTGAGGGCCGATCCTTGCGCAGTAGCAGTTCGTGATGAAGACAGCGTGATCGGCACGAAGAACTTTTCGCTCGTGAGCACGATCTGGAACGGGATGCGCGCTGCCGCGTAGTTGCAGACCACGTACGCCGATCGGGCGGCTTCCTCGCTCGGCAGCGTCTTCCCGTCCGCGAGTACACACAGGATGCCACAGAAGCGTCCGATGACCCCCGAACCGTACAAGTTGGTCGCTGCCGTGACCTTCACGACGGCTTTGCGAAAGTGGAACTGCTCGATCTCGAGGTCTTCGTTATCGCGACGCAGGAACGCCGGTTTGTGCGCCGAGACCGCGCCGCTCTTGGTGTTGAGGTAGTAGAAGCTCTGCGTCTCTTTATTGAAAAGCTTCATGTACGTCTCGCGGACGAGCAGCTTCATCGTGCGGAGAGCGAGGAACGCACGCACACAGCGCTGGATGCGTCTAGCGGCTTCGGCTGGTGTCAGTTCGACCTTCTTGGTCGCCACGTCCCGCTCCGCTCCGAGGAACTTGGCGAGCACACGCGGCTTCTCCCACGTGCTCTCGTTCGTGAGCGTGTTGACGTAGAAGTAGCGCTTCTCGATCGGGTCGTACTGCTTCTCGTAGACGCTCAGCAGCAGCCTGACCAGGAAGACGCGGCTGAGGAACGCGCGCACACTTCGCTGGATCATGCGCGCCGCACATTCTTCCTCGTGCGCACGCCATTCTGCCAGTAGCTGCGTGCGCGGGTCGTTCTCCGCGACAGCTTTGCGGCGAGCAGCGTTCGCAGCGGCGCCGCGTCCGCCTCGACGGCTCGTGCTGCTGCTCGACGGACCGCCACCGCGCATTGACGACGACGACGACGAGCTTGTGGTTTATGGCCGTTACTGCGTCAACTATACACATGCATGTGCATGTGCACGCAGACAAACGAGTGACGAGTGCGTGACCGATTACGATCGTTCATTTGCCACACCTTCCGTCCTTCCTTCCTATGTGCACTCATTCTATGGCAGTAGCAGTAGCAGCAGCAGCACGCTGGAGCTGCTGTATCCGGTGCGTGACGGTGTCGAGCTGCTTGCGCAGCGAGCGGCGCTTGCCCTTCTTCGTCTTGCCCAGCGCCTGCGCGAGCTGGAGCTCAAGCCCGTGCGCTTTGTGCGCGAGCGCGTCGGCGTCGCCCTCGACCAGGTGCACGTGCTCGGCGCAGAACGAGAGCCGCGGGTCGGTGGCCATGCTCGCACGACACGTCTCGCAGAGCAGCAGATGAGCGCGACAGTAAGCGCAGCGCGCGCCCGAGACGACGTCGTTCGGCGCCGAGCACTTGTCGCAGCGCCCGGCAATGCGCGCGTCCGCAGACTCCATCGCCACGCGCTGGTCGAAGACAAAGTTCTTGCCGCGGAAGAGCCCACCGCCGTCCGGAAACTGCTCGAGGTACCGGTGGATGCCGCCCTCGAGCTGGAACACGTTGCGCAGCCCGAGGTGCGCAAGGAATGCCGACGCCTTCTCACAGCGGATGCCGCCCGTGCAGTACATGAGGACCTTGCGCTTCTTCTCGAGCGCTGGCAGCTCAGCGCGCACCCAGTGCGGGAACTGCTCGAAGCGCCGCGTGTTCGGGTTCAGCGCGCCGGCGAAGTGCCCGATACTAAGAGATGTGATGGCGAGGGTGATATGCATCAGCTCCGTGCCTGCCACACTCGCCCACTACTCAGCTACGCTACGAGCCACCTACTTGTACTCGTAGCTGTTGCGTACGTCAATGAGCGCGACGTCGCTCCCATCGCCGCTCTGCTGCTGCTGCGCCTCCAGCACGGCGGCGTGGAAGGCCTGCGGCGAGAGGCGCGTGCCACCACGTGCGAGGTCGCAGTGCGCCGCCGGAAGCTCGAGCGCCACGAGCTCCGGCACGAGCCGCACCTGCAGACGTGCGAAGGGCGGCACTCGCGAGGCGCTCATCTTCCAGTCGACGTCGCGAAACTCGGCGCGCGCGCGCATGTGGTCCACGTACTGCACCACATGAGCGCGGGTACCCCCCAGCGTGCCGTTGATGCCCTCCGCGGCCACGCGCACGCGGCCCGCGAGCGCCAGCGCCGCGCAGAGCTGCTCCTGCTCGTGCGCGAGCGCCTGCGCCGCGCTCTCGCCCAGCGCCACGTACTTGTAGAAGAGCACGACGGCGAACGGCGCGTCGTCCGCGGCGGGGGCCTCCGCCTCGTGCTCCCCGAGTCCCAGCGGAGCCATTTCTGCCTCGTGCCAGCCAGGCTTTCGGAGAATGCGAAGCGTAACCCAACGTAACCCGCACCGGAATGCACAACGTAACCAAAGGAGACCATGCGCAGCCCAATGGTCCACTTTGACGTGGCCGCTAACGCCACCGCTATCGCTCGTGGCTCGGACCTGTCGGCCCGGTGGTTCGCAGCTACTGCTTGCTGCTAAAGCGCCTTCGCTCTAGTTACCTACTTAGATGACCGCGTGGTCAAAGTCGCCGTCTACGTCGTCGTCCTGGTGGTGGTGGTGGTGGCCGAGCATCGCTACCTCCGCAGCTGCCGCCGCCGCTGCGCTCGCCTGCGCGTTGAGCGCCTCGCTCATGAACTTGGCCTCGTTCTCGAGCGCCGTCATCGTGGCCGAGAGACCCGCGGCGGACGCAAAGTCCAGCGACGCGCCGTCGAACGCTGTGGCGCCGAGCGCGGCGCTGCTGCCGCTGCTAGTCGCGTTGTCCACTGCCTTGTTGACCACTCCGCCGGGTCCCACTGTCGCCGCGCCTGAAGGTCCTCCCCCAGCGCCGCTCTCGCCCATCAGTGGGTCCGCTTCGTGGCGGGCCTCTGTGCGGATCGCGTCCTGCACGCGGCGCAGCGCCGTGACTGCGCCGCCGTCATCCGCCTCGTTGCGGTCTTTGAGCACTTGGAGTACATCGCGGAACGCCTTGAGCTTCTCCTGCAGCGAAAGACTCTGCGTCGGGAGCCCACCACTCCCGTCGTCGTCCGCGGCGTCGTGCTCGTCGAAGTCGTCGTCGGGCACCTCGTCCGTGGTCTGCACGACCTCGAAGAACTCCTCGTGGACGCTGTGCTCGCACTTGGCGTCGTCGTTCAGGTACTCGCTCAGCGGCATGGCGTCTGGCAGGCGCAAAAACAGCAGCAGGTGCGCGAGCTCCGTCTCGAGGAACGCGGCTTCGTGGTCCTCAAGCTCGTGGAAGCGCAGTAGCGAGAGGCGGTCCGGAACCATGTGCGTCTGCGCCCAGCTCCGCTCGACCGTCTCCTTCGCGACCTCGTCCCAGCTCGCCGCCGCCCACTTCATCGCCTGCAACACGTCAACGTCAAACACGGGCTTCTTGCCGTCCTCGGCCCTGGCGAGAGCGTAGCGCAGGTGGTGGCGTCGAAAGCGCTTCTTGAACGTCGCCGCGAGACTCGCGGTCACCGGGTTGAGCATCTGAGAGGCGCCCGCCGGCAGTACGAAGAGAACGACGTGCGAGAGCTCGAGGTGTGCCACAACGTGTGACGGCGCGTCGTTAAGGAAGAGCAGGACGCGGCGCTTCTGGCTCGCCATAGCGAAGTCGAGGCGCTGCACCCAGCGCGAGAAGACCACACCCGTCATCCAGGCCTTGGGGTTCCAGAAGTAATGCAGCCCGTGCTGCTCTGCGCTCTTCTTTCCGAAGCACTTGGGGCGCTCGTGGTGCGCTACGAAGAGCGGCGGCAGCTTCTCCGAGCCGTCGGCGTTCGCCGCGAGCGCCACGACGAAGCGCTTCTTGGCACGTAGCGGCTCCTCCTGCAGTGCCGACTGCGTCGGCGGCAGCGTGTACAGCACGCCTGTCTCCTCCATCGCGAAGATGTTGGCGAGCTCGAACTTGTCGGTTTCGTGCACGAGTGCCTCCATGGTCGAGAAGTGGAGCACACGCTTGCTGTCACCGGCAGCTCTGCTGTTGCTACTGTTAGCGTTATTGCTGCTACCGCTGCTGCTGCTGCTGCTGCCGCCACCGCCGCCGCCGCCGCCATTGCTCTCGGCGTTGAACTTGCGGAAGCTGAAGTTGTGGCGCATCTGGAAGCTGTGAAGCCAGCCGTTGGAGAACTCGGGGCGCTCGTCCTCGGGGATCGCGAGCATCTTGGCGAAGTGCTTGGCCTTCTCCTTCGTCATGTCGCCCTGCACCGTGATGCCGCGGTGCGCGCACTGGATGACCCAGTTCGCGAGCGCTTGATCGAGCAGCGGGTGCTGCACCACGCGGCGCTTCTTGATGCCGAGCTCGAGCGCACTCATGTTGACGAACTCGTGCTGGCGCCGCAGGATGCCCGAGATCGTCGACTGCGCGGGCGTCTTGAGCAGCCCGAACTCGTGCTTGGTCCACTGCGCGAGGTCCTTCTGCGACATGGCGCCGCCGCTCTTCTGGTAGAACTCGCAGATGCGCTTGCGCTGCAGGTTCGTGAGGTTGCCGTTGCTGCCGGCCTTGCGGCTCGCGGCGGTCGCCAGCGGCGGATTCGAGGTCGGCCCAGGAGCAGACGCATGCCCCGCAGCTGCTGCTGCTGCTGCGCCAGCAGCGCTTCCAGCGCCGGCTCGGCGTTTGCCCACCATCTTCTTTGGCGGGTTTTTGCCGACTCCCCCCCTTTCTGTTCCGATTGCGAACCTGACAGGGAGCAAACAGCTAGTGTACACCACATTATGCCAGGGGGTGAAGAGCTCCACAAGAGTGGCAATCCTCGGGAGACTGACACGAAAACGTTGCACATCAACTTGTTCCGGCAGCGCCGAGGGCATGGAGGAGCTCGAGGACGACACGCATGAGGACGCGTACGCGCGCCACTTCGCGCTGGTGCTCCGCTCGGTTTCAGAGGAGCGCCGAGACCTGAGCAAGCTGCTTTCGGCACGCGAGCGCGCGCTGGCCGCAACGTTCCTCAGTCCCGCACTCGCGCCGCTCGAGCAACGGCTCTTCGCGCGGCTCTTCCAGCGCAAGGGGCCGTGGTTCCGCGTCGCGTCGCTCGCGCGTTACTTCCTCTGGCGACCGTACGAGCCGCCAGCCGCAGCCGCAGCTGCTGATTGCGAGACCGGCGAGAACAGTTGCATCGACGACGAGAATGCCGCGGCAGCAGCTACAGCTGCTGAAGCAGCAGCAATTGCTGAGCAGCCAGACAACGCAGTCGTGCAGGCGGCACTGCGCGCGCTGGTCGCCCACGGCTTCCTGGAGACGCTGCATGTGGAAGACGCTGCTATAGAGACAGCGAGTGCGCAGGCGCAGGACGAGGACGCGCGCCTCGCACTCGCGCTCGAGGCGCTGCAACAGTGCGCGACAGCGCCGGAGCTCGCGGCACTGCAAAAGCAGCTCACGGGCTCCAGAATGAAGAAGAAAGCGGCGACAGGCGCGACACCACATGCGCCGGGGTCGTCTAAGGCGGAGGCCTTCTTGGCGGTCAGGAAGGTCGTGCTGACCCAGCGCCGCATTGACGGCTCGCGCATTCCGCTCGCGAGCCTCCTGCAGCAGGTACTCTTCGAGAGTTACCCGCTTGCGGCCAAGACCAAGAGTGACGTGCTGGTCGTACGCATCCCCGACGCCATCCGCGACCTCTTCCACCGGATGCATCGGCTCTACTACTTCCAGTCGAGCCTCCCGTTCAACCAGTCATCGCTGACGTCGCAGCCGGGCGCAGGCGGATGCAGCGAGCAAGAGGCGCTCGAGAGAGCCGTGGCGCGGCTGCATCAGGAGGCGACGCAGTGGCCGGGTCTGATGGTGATCTTCCGGAAGGTTACGTACCCAGAGTACGAGCTGACCATCCGCCACCACGCGTTCCCGTCCTCGGAAGCGTACATGTGCTATGAGATCGCGAGTCGACTGCATTACATCATGATCACGTTCGAGGCACTCGTGGCGATCAAGACGCCTGAGGGAGCGGGGGAGCCGGAGCTTGACTTCAAGTGGGTCGCGTGTGACAGCTCCCCGCACTTGCTCGCGTTCCAGAAGCTCGTGGCAACGGACGACGACGGGTTCGAGATCCTCCCCGACGCAGCAGTAGTGGCCACAGATGATTGTGAGTCGGAAGAGTGCTGGCAAATGGCAAGTTGGCGGCAGTTCCGCGCCCAGCTCAGCGCAATGGCGTCGCTGGACGACTTTGTGCTCGAGAGCCGGCGGTGCTTCCACGCCTTCGTGCTCTGGACGAAAGCACAAGCGCGGCATAGGAGTAGCTCGTCCGATTCGGGCGCTCCGGTGTTCTTCTCCAAGTGCAACGCTGGATACCACTTGGCGCGCGTG
Organism: Globisporangium nunn; assembly: GCA_023334075.1. Classification (NCBI taxonomy): domain Eukaryota; phylum Oomycota; class Peronosporomycetes; order Pythiales; family Pythiaceae; genus Globisporangium; species Globisporangium nunn. The sequence goes on along the minus strand of JAASFZ010000192.1, from coordinate 3,260 downwards.
CTGCACCACGCGGCGGCGCTGTATGAAAAGCTACGGCAGTACCAAGTGGCGATTCTGCTGCTCAACGACCTCCTTGACGCGCCTTTCCTTCATCGAAAGCGCGGTCATTGGTGGGAGCGCTTGGCGCTCAACCTGGAGCACCTCAAGTGCGCCGACCAGGCGAGAAGCGCATGCAGGAACGCCCTCAATGACGTCGACGTCGTTGGCGCCGATCGCATCACGATCAGTCGGCGCTTGCGGCGTCTGGAGAAGCGTCTGGGTGGCGTTGATGCAGATGATCTGGAGCGATCCGTGCAGCAACAGCAGCAGCGGAGGTCAGCCGAGGAGCGGGATGAAGACGATTTTGTTGTGTCGCTGGTGTCGGATGACGAGGGCGACATGGATGACGATGATAATAACGGTGGTTCAAAGCGCGTAGACACAGAATCATCGATGCTGCTGGGCGATTACGAGTACCTGAAGGAACACATCGTGGGGAGACCACTGAACCGTCAAACTGCAGAGAAGTCCCGCTTCATCGGCTACGACGACGAACCGTGTACGGTAGAACAGTTGGTGCTGCAGTACTACCGCTCACAACGGAAGTCGGACGAGCAAGTGAGCAGCAACACCACGATGCGCGGCGGATGGTACGGTGTCCACTGCGAGGGCCGCATCCTCGGCAACATCTTCGGTCTGTGTATGTGGGACGTACTGTACGCGAGCGTCCCGGATGTCTTCCAGACGCCATACCAATCTGCGCCGCTGGACTTTGGATACGCCGACGCGTTCTATGAGTCTAGGAGAGAGCTGATCGATGCAAGGCTGAAGAAACTGGAAGACGAGTTGTCCATGGAGCAGATCCTGGATGCATTAGAAGCTACGTGGAGACGCGAGTACGGAAAAGTGAGCCGCTTCGTGAGTTGGCCGGACGAGAAGCACCTGCCGCTGCACTTCCACCAGTTCGTCGTGCTCGCGATGGGTCAAAAGAGTCTAGCGAGACTCATGCGGTACATGCTGACCTCTCCAGAGTACCATCGAGCGCAGAACGGGCTACCAGATCTGCTCATGGTGCGCGCGGAGCCAAGATGGCCAAACAACTCGAGCGAGCTGGTCGTGGATGGGAATGGCTGCTTGGACATCTTCGCGCTTTGCAAGATGACGTGCGAACTGAACTTGAACGGGAGAACAGAGGAGGCTGAAGCGGACTCGACTAGGGTCGACGAGGAGAAAGAGGGAGAGCCAAGAAAGCTGCTTGAGCGCCTCAAGCTCGACGACTGGACGCTCAAACTCAAGCTCGTGGAGGTGAAGGGTCCTCGCGACCGACTGAGCGACAAGCAGCTGATGTGGCTACAAGTCCTGAACGAGGACGTCGGTGTGGAGGCCTCTGTGACGCACGTCGTGGAAGACAAGAAAACGCTCGAGAAGATCCAGCACTCGGTGAAGAAGAAAGCAAAGGCGCCAGCGGCGAAGAAGAAAACTGCAGCAGCGCCGAAAGCGCCGATTGCAACAGAAAAGAAGAGTGCCAAGCGACAGAAGAGATAGACAACGTGTTATTAATCAGCATCAATTCAAGTGAAGATATAGTGTGTGCATGGTGCAGCTCACTTCTCCAGCTCCGGTGCGTCGTTGTGGTGCGGGAATAGACGCTTTGGGAAATGGAACTCGCCGTGCATCTTCATGAGGTCCCCGATCTCCTTGGACAATGTCTCGAGCTGGTGCTGCGTGTTTCCAGGAAGCGGTCCTTGTGCGAGTGAGCGAGCACGCGGGATTGGAGCAGGAGGCGGTGACGACCGCATGCCCGCGCGTTCGATGTACGTTGCGGGCATCGCAGGGCGGTGCGCCGCCTGCGACTTCATCGAACGGCGCACCGAGTCCCAATCATCATCGCCGTCATCGTCGTCGCGATCGCCATCAGAGTCATCATCGTCACCAAGTGGATCGGCGTCGAAGAGGAGGCACGACGGCACATCAGTTGCATCCCCTTGCTTCTCGCGTATCTCCGTGTGAAGGCTGCGTTGCGGTAGAGCATGCACTGCACTTGCATCGAGAGCTTCTTGACCGGCAGTCCTCGCTTCGCCTCCTCCGACAGCATACTCCTCGAAGCGACCCACTTGGCTATGCGCTGCGTCCACTTTGTCGTCAGCATCAGCTGCACAGAAAAGCAGGTTCGCCTCGTCGAGTTCCTGAAGGAAGTATTGGTAGTTGTCGTCCTCGTGCTTGGTGGCGTTCTGTACGAGACACTTGGCTTCAGCATCGCGATGAGCAGCGGCGTCCGGATTGGTCAAGAACGATAAGACCCACTGCATTTCGCTGGCAGCGCTGTCTCCATTCTTGTCGCTTGCACTCGAATCACTGCTATCGTCCTCCGGAGAGGACGCCGGGAGTGAGCTGATGAGAAGATCGAGCTCCTCCTCGGAAATGGAGAGCTCCAGCACCGGTGCACGTTCATACAAGGAATACGTGGCGTCTGTCTCCAACGATGATGATGACAGCGATTCACGGTCAGTAGCAGCAGCGGCAGTGGTAGCAGCAGCAGTAGTAGTGAGCCTGTCCTCAGTCTTGAGTGCGTCGTCGACTGAATCGTCGTCGTCTTGATCTGACTGGAGATCGACCTCTGGCTCCGTCAGAGACCGCGAAGATCTCCCAGTCAGCAGCTCCTCACTGTCATCGAAGCTGCCGCTGGTCTTAATCGCGCCGCTCGTCACCATCTGCTGGGGCTCGTTGATCTCGCCGTCCCCCTCGTCGCCCTCATCACCCTCGTCATCGCCGCGCCACTCACAGTCCGAATCGTCCTCGACGGGGTTGATGGCCATCCATTGCACCTGGCACTCATCCGCCGTGAATGTGCACTCGTGATCGCTGGAGACGCCATTCATATGAACAACAAAAAGGGCGAAGGTCAGCGACCAACATCGAGTGTGCAGAGCAGCAAGAGGTTATGGGTATGTTGGTTACGGGAGCAAACGCAGCGTTCTGGCGCGCGACTGAAGCAGGCAGCTCGCGTCGCGAAACTCGTAGCCACACTCGAACACGCACTGGTTCAGCACGTCATTGAGCTCGCTCGTCCAGCGCATCGCGACGCGAGCGAGCAAGCACACAGGTGGACGGCAGCGGGAGTGAGCAAGTACCAGCGACTCTTCGTGCTATACTGTTTTTGATTTTGTTCGTAACTGGAGACGCCAGGCAACCGCCTGCTGCACTCTCCGCGCGCTTTCTGCTTCCTGTTCGGACGACCGTGTCGACACGATTCGAGACTCGTCCGCCCACAGTCCACGTGT
>JAASFZ010000191.1:0-26693 GCA_023334075.1 Globisporangium nunn | reverse complement strand
GCACTTTCCACTTGTCATGCCTGTGATAATTGTGGTATAAATGGCTTTGGTGTGACGTGTTGTATTTCCATGGTGGTGCGATTACGTAATCAAATTTTTTATCTGTCTAAGAGATGTGGTCGATTGACGACTTCTCTTGTAGAATATGACCAAATGTGTTTGACATGAATTCAAAAGTGGCACCATTTTTTGATTTATTGTAGCACTGTACTAGGATCCTTTTTTGAATTGTTAATGCAGCTTGTCCCTTTTTCTTCTGCTTGAAAACTGCTGTGCTGTCAAAATCTTGTGCTGCCAGCAAGAGACCCATTGATGTCAGCAGGCGGCAATAGCTTAACACCATGTAGCCACTGCCGCTGCCGCCATCTCGCCTCGCTCACTCTGAGATTGAGCCTCAAGTACGCAAGCAGTCCCAGTCCGGATCCAACCACCACATCTTTGGAAAACGCGGGATAATGACCCATGCCGCTGTGCCGAAGGTTGACTGACCGAAGGCAGTGCGCATGCCTGCTAGACGGCACCGCCTACTGGATGACGCTTGTGACCATGCGTTCCTGGATGAAGAATCGTGACGTCTACAGCCACAGTGTACTCTACTGCAAGAACAGCGGCTGATTCGGTACGACTGTGGATCGTGATGTCAACACAGCGATCAACATTCACTACCTGCTTCCGTGCAGGCTCGAAAACCATCGCTCTCAAGGACTTTGTCGTCACCACCATCATCATCATCATCAGCAGCAGCAGCAGCACAAAGAAGTAGTATAAGGAAGTGTCTGAGGTGCCCACCCAGTTGCCTTGGATTGGCACTCGGATGCCAATTATCAGCTGGATAGCCTGACACTCAGGCATTGAGTGATTATTAGCTCTGCTTCCAGTCAACGAAGAGTAACAACTAAGCGGGTCTCGTCAGTGGGATCGTCCAAAAGTCTCGTAACCAAGACAGTTGTGAGCGCAGGTTGACAACATCACCACATACCCAAACTCACTTCACTCCTCTCTACTCGACTGCCACGCCAGGATAGCTCGCAGTAGTCGTCGTCGCGCTCTCTGAAGCTTTGCCCAAGTATCGGTCAATCGACGCGGAGATCTTGGCGTGCGCCCACTTCAGGGCCGGTGCATCGTGCTCGCTCGGATAGTACATGTCTGCACAGTGCGCCGTGCCTTCAATGAACACCGATGTCGCCGTACGCGAGTGTAGCGCGGTCGAGTTCTGCACAGCAAGGGCGTGCCACGGATCGATAGTGCCGCTCGGGAACGTGACGTTCTCGACCGTGATCTGGAGCGCACCGTAGTCGATGTTGGTGCTTTCCACATCAGGTGCCACGTCAATGTTGAACACTCGCTTGCAGATCTCCGCGCCAACGTTGCTCTCTGTCACGCTCTTGAGAGCGTGAAACGGCGAGCGCGCGCTCGTTGACGTTTGAAAGTACCCGAACTCGTTGCACGTCTGGTAGAACCACTGGCGTGAGCTGCTTGAGCCGTCGAACTTGGACTCGCGAAGCACGTCGACAGTCGCGTTCTTCTCACCCTCGAACTTCGAGTCCAGACACGTAGCGCCGTTCTCGAGTGTCTGATTGAGGAACGACGAGAGCAGCTCGAGCGGTGAGGCGCTGGTCGAGTTGGTAAAGTGCGCACACACGTCCGAGAGCGTGAGCGATCCCGGCGTGAGCGCGTTGTACTGCGCGATGCCCTGAAACGCGCTCATCACCGAGCTTTCGAAGACCGAGTCGTCGTACTCGTTCGTCATCGGGTAGCACGGGAAGAACAGCTCGTCAATTTTCTTGCGGCCCTCGACTCCGCCGTCCATCAGCTTGCGTAGCTCCACAATCGAGTTTTCCACGGCGTGGTAGCACTCGCCGCCGCCAAAGTAGCGGAGCCCGTCGCCAACCACCTCCATGTATTCAAAGAAGTTGGTTTTCGCAAGCAGAGGGGCGGAGCTCGCAATCGTGCCGACGAAGAGCGCCGGGTACTTGAGCTTGAGCCACGCTGCGAGGTTGCCCGGGTAGCTGCCCCCAAAGCCAATCCACTTGGAGCGCTCGGTGAGCCCGTACTTGTCGCTTAGGAACGCGTGTATGCGCGCGAGGTCGGCGAGCGCCTGCTCGCTCGAGAGGTATCGGATGTTGGGCAGACTCATGTTTTCGGTCGGGTACGACTTGCCGTAGTACCGGTGCTCCACGGCCACGAGTAGTGCGCGGTGCTTCTTGGCCATCGCGTTGATAAACGTGCGGTTCGTGAGCGCGCGCGGTCCCACAGGTCCCTCGCCACCGATAGACACGAACACAGGATAGCCACGGCCGGCCCAAAACTCCTCGTTCACGAAGTAGCGCTGTTTCCAGTACTTGCGCTCCGAGAGCGGCGCGAAGTGATCGAGCACCGCACCCTCGAAGTAGTGCTCTTCGACCGGCGCCTGCACATCCGTGAGACCGTCGGGACCGAAATGCACATGCGAACTCTGTCCGCGGAAGCTGCGCAGTTTGTGCGCGTCGGCGACGACCGCGACGGCGGCAACGAGCGTTGCGAGCGCGCGACCGAGTCCCAGCATCGAGGCTGTGGCACTGGGAGCCTTGGAGGTCTTGCGGTGTTTGGCGCGAAACGGGAAGTGATGGGCATCGCTTTTGATTGGCAAACGACCTTGGTTTTATTACTACCGGGCTTGCTCTGGAAGCATTGAAATAGACAGTCGTTATAGACAACCGTTGCCAGCAACACAGGCGCGTGCTTCGATATTCTACTTGACACGAGCCTCATCACCTGGACATCTTGCACCAACTTGCCTATCGTACGATGGAGCGCTCTGGGTTGAACAAAAGCCCGGCACTCAAGATCTTCTCCACGACAACAAAGCACGGCCACCGGTATGGTCTCCAGCGCAACGAACAGATGATCCGAGCCACGGCGCTCGTCGAGTTCTGCAAGCGTAACCCAGTCGAGGAAGAAGTTGTGACGGAGGCGCAGGTTGGCTGTGAACTGAGATTGCGGTTTGTATGACACTTGCGTGATTCTCATTTGCGCAATACAATGCAGTGGCGGATACGCGAAGCTCAGCGGCGCGACAAGGCGATCCTTAAGCGCGTCGTATTAGCGATCAACTCGTTGCTCGGGAATCCGTGGCACACTCTCGAACCGAGTGTCATCATGGACCATATTGTGCTCGGAGGCCGCGAAGATGCCTGCAAGCACGAGCAGCTCTACGATGGCGGAATCACACACGTTATCAATTGTGCGGCGCAAGTCAGCAACTACTTTGAGGGCGAGTTCGTGTACATGAAACTACACCTGTACGACTCGGCGAACGAAGACCTGATCCCGCACTTCCAAACCGTTGCGAAGGTACTCAAGCGTGTCGAGATGCTCGGTGGGCGTGCTCTCATTCACTGCATCTCTGGTAAGTGAACAGAGCCCTCACATGAACTTGATGCGATGCTACATCCGCAACTATCGTCACCATCGATCGCTCGATGATAAACTGACATCTGATCTCAAGGAATATCTCGATCACCAGCGCTCTTGATCGCGTACCTGATGATCGAGAAACGGATGCGGCTCGTGGATGCCTACAATCTCGTGCGGCGGAAACGCAGTTGCGTTCAGCCGAACCAAACATTCCGCCTTCAACTCGCAAAGTACGAGGTACGAAAGACGCAGAAGTTGATATCTCATGGTGAAGATCTGAGCTGTAACACCAAGCTCTGTTAATGCGTCAAGCAGATGATGCTCTTCGGAGTGTCTTCCGTCGCCGCATCACATGACAAGGACTGGAACTTCTACGCCTGGAACGAGTTCAAGAACACCGGGACTCTCGACACCAGAAACAAATCATAGATAACATGACAAAGAGAACTGCATCCAATAAACTCAAGACTGGTGGTGCTGAGCTCTGGCAAGATCCAGTGAATCTCGAGTTGAAACATGATTTCCAGCAGCTCGTACACTCAGACAAAGCCAAGGCACTTCAGATCCATTAGCAATATTCGTGCAGCACATGACACCATTTCAAGCAGATTTGTCCGTGCGATGCTTTTGATCGTCAATCGACCAGCTTCGAGTTGGAAGAGCAAGCAAGCGCATGCCGAAGGAAACGAAGCAGATCAAGTAGCACCGATGTACCAACTCAAACGATCATCTCCAGACCGCGTTTACTTCTCAAGCAGGCTTGAACTTTGTGCTAGAAGCTGTCGCGAAAGCTCGCTTACCGCAAGATCCTCGTGAGGCAAACTATCACCTTCTTGGGCTGTGGACGCGCACTGGTCGACGCCAATGGTTATACCACGGATCTGACATGTGTACGCGACTCGAACGGACAGGTCCACAAGGTTCGATATTTCGATCCCGATCTGAAGAGGCACTGTAGTTCTGGTAGAGCTTGGGACAGGATGGAATCGACTCTTCAGTTCCTTCATCAGAGCACTTCCTTGGCACCATGTCTACGCCGTCAAACACCCCTGTCGAGACGATTGTGGACAATGGAGGGCTTGATGATGTTCGCGTGGACGCTGCGCGCAGAATCCAGCGGCTCGTCCGGTGCCGCGGGGCTCGCAAGCGCTTGCGTCAGCTGCTCGAAAGTGTGTTCGAGAAGTTCTACGACCACGACACCGGGCTATACTACTACTTCAACAAGAGGACAGGGGAAACAACATGGGAGAAGCCGAGAGTACTCAAGTCCCACGAGGATATCGCGCTGTCGCCGATTTACTCGCAGGTGAACAACAACGACCCAGATGACGGTACAAAGCTGGTCGACGTAGATGAGAGTCCGCTGTCCGAGATCCACGAAAGTCACGACGGTGTCAAAGACGAGAACCAAGATGCAGAAGACGACAGCACTGACGAAGGTAACGATAACGGCGGCGAGGAGGAGATTGAAGGAATTGGGGTCGAGCAGGATCCGCTCGGATTCACAGCACAGGAACGCGAACTCGTGCGGCAGCAGTTCGATCACTATGACGCAGACCACAGCGGATCGATCAGCGCGAAGGAGTTGCTCAAGCTGCTCTCAGCACTTGGCGAGCAACTCACACTACAGAATGTGCAGGACATGATTCGCGAGGTGGATGCAAACTCAAACGGCGAGGTGGAGTTCGAGGAGTTCCTTATGATCCTCAAGAAGCAGAAGGGGAAGAACCAGTACACAGCGTCGCTCGAGCTCGCCATCCTGTTTGGTCCGAAGGAGCTCGAGAATCTCAAGAAACAGTTCATCAAACTCGACTTGGATGGAAGCGGCTTCATTGATGAGCATGAGATCCAAGCACTTGTAAAAAAGCTCGGCAAGAAGATCGAGGACTACGATCTCAAAGCGATGTTGCGCGAGGTAGACGAGGACGGCAGCGGCACCATCGGCTTCAACGAGTTCCTCAAGATCATCGCCAGCATGATGAAGGATGCGAACGCACTCAAACGGTCAGGGTTTGCGGCGCTGCTAGACCTCGGCATTGCGCAAGGGCTGCTTAATGAGCTTGGTGATGTCATGAAGCTTTCTCAGGCAAAGCTCTATGAGTGGTGGAACGCCGACATGATCGCTGAAAAGAAACGCATTGAAGCGAATCGTGAACGACGGCGGAAGCAGGCAGAAGAACGGTGGCGCCAGCTTGAGAAGGACCAAGAGATCTTTAAAGCTCATCAAGCACGACTGGATGCAGTCGAGGCAGCACGGCATGCCAAAATCGACGGACTCGTGCATGAGACGCTGTTTGCCGGCGACGGACTCAACTTTCCCAATGTTGGCCAGTACGCGCGCGTGCACTACGTGGGGATGTTTGAGAAGACGGGCGAGGTGTTTGAGTCGACGCGGAAGCGCGGCGGTGCGCTCGAGTTCTGCGTGGGTGTCGGCCATATCATCAAGGGATTTGATCTCGTGCTGCAGCGGATGAGTATCGGTGAGACCGCGAAAGTGACGATGGCGCCAGTGCTCGCATACGGTGTCAAGGGCCGCCCGCCGCGGATCCCACCTAACGCGACACTCGTGTTCAAGATCGAGCTGATCAGCATCAAGGAGAAGCTGAATCTTGCGCGTGACTTTGGGGGCGACGACGAAGATTAGCTGAAGGAGGGTTAGGAACGCGGGTGCAGTAGTAATTACGACAACAGTGTACATCTCGACATCGATGCGTGGCAGGACACACTAACCGCTCTCACTCTCCTTGAAGTATCGGAGGAAGATGTCGAGCAGTGCCCACGATAGCTCGGCCACTTGGTAGTCTCCCAGCTCCACCGCGCTGTCTGCGTTCTCCTTCTTGGTGTCAGTCTCGTCGACGCTCGGCTGCCACTGCGCGAACACATCTTGGCTCGGGAACGTGTACTCCACGTGGTTAGTGAACGCCGCCGAGATGACCGCGTCGGTACCTACAGTCTGCATCGCCATGCACGTCACGGCACACTTCATGCGGCCGCAGTACGAGACCTTCGAGGGCCACAGCGACGCACTGCCCTCGGACGAGTCCTCGTCGTCGAACGCCACGACAATGCCCTGCGCGTACGACTCGCGGTTCGGGTTCCGAGTGAGCAGGAGTGCGCGGATGGACGCCTCGCTCAGCACCTTGGACTCCTTCCCACGGTTCAAAAACAGGTCCTTGTACACGCGGTGCATGTCTTTCGCGGTCGAGTGGACGCCACCTGCGCCGCTGAGCGCGCCGCTATCCGGGTACGGACCGCACACGCCGGTAGACATGTATACGCGCTCTCGTGGCTCGCTGGGATCGCTCGGCTGCTTCTGCACGTAGAAGTTCGCGTACTGGTTCACGAACCCGCGCAGCACGTCGCGCCCGCCAGAGTACGGGTCGTAGTACGTCTTCTTGAGCCCGATCGGCGTGAAGATGTGCTCGTTAAAGTACTCATCGAGCCGCTGCCCGCTCAGCTTCTCAATCATATACGACAGCAGCACATAGTTGGCGTGCGCGTACAAGTAGCCCGCGCCAGGGCGGAACGCGAGCGGCTCGTTGATGAACTCAGCAACGTGCTTGGCGATCGAGCCTTTGTATCGTAGCGGCTCCTGCGGTTCGGGCGTGCAGCTCCGGCTCTGCGGGAGACTACCCGCGCAGCTCGCGCTCGTGCGCGCGCCGTCGTCGCGCACGCCTGAGCCCATGTAGAGTAGATGCACGAACGTGACGTTCTCGCAGGGAGATGAGGGCTCTGCTGCAGCGTCGCCATCGACCACCCGCGGGCACCAGGTGGTCTGGTTGGGAAAACCGAAGCGCGCAAAGTCGCTCTGGTCAAGGTACTCACGCACGGGACGCGCGAGGTCGACGCGGCCGCGCTCCTGCAGCTGGTGCATGGCGACGGCCGTGAAGAGCTTGGAGTTGCCGGCGACCGGGAAGATGCTGTGCTTAAGCATCGGCGCGTCGAACTCCTCGCTCGCGCGCCCCATCCAGTCGCTAAACTTGTGCTCGCCGTTGTGGCTCAGACGCACGACGCCGGCGAAATGCTGCGCGCGGTACGCGTCCATGATGGCCTCGAGTTCGAGCGGCGACGCGTGCCGGGGAGAAGACCACGAGAGCGCCAGCAGCGCGCTGGCGGCGAGCAGCGCGACCGCGAAGCCGACGGTCGCGCGGCCGATGATGGTGCGGCGGCGGCTGGCAGGAGGCGGCACGGCCTTCGCCTTCGGTGCCTCAGAGGGCGCGAGGAGCGGGAGCTGCTCGGTGACCGCCATGGATGCTGAGCGCTTCTTGATCTTGTGGTGCAGGTGGCGACTGGTAAAGTGATAGGATCGCAGATGGGGTTCTTTTTTCTGTATGACTAGCGGATTCTATGGTTGAATGGACTCCTGTGATTGGCCGATGAGGAAACACTTGTAAGATTCAAGCGCCAAGGTGGTTACGAATCTTGGCACGCGCTTTTCTGACGAAAACGTCAATGGATCGCAGTAAAACAAGACGTTTTATAGGAAAATGGAGGGAGTAACGCACTATTTTACCAGCAGATCGAATCGCCCTGGATAATTTGTAATGCGCTCTGGGTTTGCCATCCGAGAGAACTGCCTATGTCAAGAAAGCTGCGCCGAGCGTGATATTGGGCATTCAAGTCCAAGAGCGAACGCGCCATCAAAGCTCGGTGTTGTGCGAAGCGTCTCGAAGAACCGTCGAACTCACCCTCCAGTGTCGAGAAAACCGTTTGCTTTTCTTATTCTTTGCCCACCGTGTCGATCTGCTTGGGTTCGCGACAACGAGCCAACGGTCGGGGACAGCTCGACGGCTTGCTGGGTCGCGCACAGATAACCCACAAATCTTGTTGTACTCGAGAAAACTGCTGCAGCACATGTCGGACATTTTAAAAGGAAGTAAGCAGCAACTCGACATTCTCGCGAGTTATCGTGGCGGATCGGGGGTACCTTGGACCCTATGCATGCATGCATGAGCAACAGCTTCTGGAGTTGAACATCCTTAGATATATGCGAACAGGAGCTCTCCAGACTGACACAGCGGCTGGCCTCTTCCGAAAAGATATTGGGATCGTCTGGAGATCGTCGACGGTATTGTCGTGGCACTCGCGAACACGAAATTGCAAAACGCGTGTAGCAATGTCAAACGCGACGATATGGTAAGGATGGAACAGACTCGATGGCTTCGCCTTCTTGGCTACCGAAGAGAGGATCACTTTGAGCGCAAAGCGACAGATCACTTGCTGTCAAAAGATGCGACAGACTCTGTGGTGACCCCACCAAGACCATGGCTTCAGTCGCGGGAAGCGCTGGCAAACGAAGAAATGGACCGAATCGCAGTGTGAGTACGGAGACTGGTAACTATCTTCGCCGAAGAGTTGGCTTGACAGATGAGCAGTGGTGGAGAGAGTTGCATACGAGCCGTGCGAATCGCGGCGCGACATTGTCAAACAATCAATTCCGGCAGCTTGATAGTAGAGGTAGAGGAGGAAGGTATCTGAAAGTAAGTGGCTGAACTTCTGGCTCGGTTGTGGCAGACGTTTTAATGCCAAGGCCATGCTACCGAATTGACACATCGAACTTGCCACCACAGACGCGTTGTACAGATAATGCCCATTAGGTGCTCTCTTGGGCTCAATCATCCGCATGAACGCACGCTTGCTAACTGCGAGAGGCGGAATGCGTACAGCTGGTTCGAGCGAGAACCGATGAGGCAGAGGTCGTCAATCACCACTGGCGACGAGAAGAGTTCTCCAAGCGGCTGGCGCTGTGCGAGGATGTCACCTTCAGGTGCAGTCCTTGCATCCGAGCCGCAACCTGCAGCAGGCTGTACGACAGAGTTCACCTGCGCCACAATCTCTCCGGTCGACTCGCTGCACAGAAACAGCGAGCCGTCCACAGTTGCTGCACAGCACATCCTGCGCTGTTCTCGCTTGTTCTTGGTTCCAGATGGCGTGGCTGCGACGACATCAAACACAGCAGAAGAGCCGAAGATCGGACTCCCCAGCCTTGCACTCCAAACCAAATTTCCACTCCGGCCCAGCACTTTCCGCAATACGCCGTCGTGCGATCCGAAGAGTACGCACTCGCCTACGCTCGTGTCGTCATTTGCATCACTTGCATCGCTCACATCACGTACGTGGTTGTAAACGCACGGTGAGCAGAAGACGGGTTTGTCTGTCGCGTGCCTCCAGCGAACACCTCCGGTGCTCGTATCCAGTGCATACATCGCGCCGTCCGCACAGCCCACAAACAGCAGACCCGCAGTCGGAGAGACACTGAGATTTGAAAACACAGACGCTGGAAGCTGCATTTCCCAGTGCAACGTGGGAGTGCGATACTGCTGCTCGTCTAGCACCACGCAGCAAACGTATCCCTTCGTCGAAGCGACGAACAGCTGTCGAGTCAGCTCGAGATACACCGGAGCAGCAAAGACGCTCCCTCCGTTCGTGTCCAGCTCCCATCGCTTCTCGCCATTGACTGCGTCAATGCCGTACACAGTGTGGTCGTACGCGCCGCACACGATGAGTTGGAGCTCGTCGATCACAAGCACCGCTGCCTTGATCGCGTCTGCAGCGCGGAACACCCACTTGTCAACTCCTGTTGCGAGGTCAATCGCGTAGAGTGTCCCGCTATACGTCCCGACGTACACGGCGAGACTGTTTTCACTGAAAGATGCAGTGGCTTCGATCCGATCGTCGAGTGTCCTCTTCCAAATGACTTCACCACGGTTCTTAGCGTCCACACAGGCTAACTCGGCAGAGTGCGAGCCGATGACGACCCAAGTGGATCCCGTTCCTTTGCTGCTCTCGTATTCTTGCTCTCGTCGAATGACAAGCGGAGAGGCGTCAATGCATTTGGCCAAATCGACTCGCCACATCAGCTCGAATCGGAGCGATCCTGTTACCACGGAGCAGCACATTCTCGAGATGCATGTGTCTCCAGATGAAGATCGGTTTGATCTTGTAAGCGACCATACGTTCGAGTTTCTTCGCGAAGGCTGGTCAGTCTGCTCGTGTGCGTGATCGCGCTTCAGTCTCTTGGTTGTTCGAGAAGTCTTCTCTCGCTCATATCCTGAGACTTTTGCAGGTATGGGTGCCTCCTTAGTGGCACCTCGTCCGGAGACACATTCGCCCTTTCTAGCAAGCTCAGCTTCGAGCAGCTTGATCACAGATCCTATCGTGGAGGAAAGCTGAACGATACCAGATAGTCGACCGAGTGTGTGAGTGGCAGCCTCGTCACCTCTCTTCAATTCCGCACATGATCACCAGGCATACAAAGCGAGAGAGAAGAACGCACCAAGTCCTGCGCCAGCAGGCTGCACCCAAGCTCCTGTTTCGCTTCCCAGCAAAATAGTGCCGCTTGCAGCGAGTTTCCACCTAGCTCTTGGAAGGTGTACTGCATCGCGTCGTGGTGGCCGTCTGCTGCGGTGTCAATCACCAACGCACGAACTTGGGCTTCCACAAACCTCGTCACACGAGAGACCAGACACGAGTCGCGCGCAGTGTGCAGTGCATCTATAGCAGCGTCTCGCTCGCGTCGCTTCGTGTCGATGCTACGCGTGTTTCTAGTGGTGTACAGCGCTCGAAGCGAGGCCTTGTCGAGTTTCCCACTCGAGAGTCGCTTCACAGATCCAGCAGGCACAAGGACCACGTCGCGAGGCACGTACACGTTGCCGTGCTTCTCTTTGATCTGGCGGAACAGCAGCGCCTTCTGCGGGAATGGTGTGAGCTCTGAGAATTGCACAGGGTAATGTTGGCTGTTGGGGCGGACTTCGGCATCCTGCAGGAGGAACGCGATCAGCGACTGGCTGCTTAGACCGGAAGCGCTTGTGTCTTCCATTGGCAGCACGACGACGCCCGCGATGGCGTTACTGCACGGAGAATTCACTCTGGCGAGTTCCACTTGCACCGCTCGCTCGACTTCCTCCAGCTGGATGCGCTGGCCGCGGATCTTGACCAGCGAGTCGCGTCGACCGCAGAAGAAGATCTCGTCCTCGACAACCTTGCAGATGTCGCCCATCCGGAACCACGTCTGCCCTGTGTTTCCAGTGAGTGCGTTCTCCGATACCCACTTCTCTGTTCTGTCGATGTTGCTTCTTGGTGAAGATAACGATGATAGCGAGGGTTGCGTGTCGAACTCACGCACAGTAGCGTCGTTGGTGAGGTAGCCAAGTGCCAATGCACTGCCAGAGACGTACAACTCGCCATCTCTGCCATTCGCATCCGGCAAAGGGGCTCCAGGTAGCAAGTTGACGCTCTCCTTGTCACCCACCAGCTTCAGTGCTGTGTCGCCTATTCGGTTGTGAACACTCCCAATCGGAACTCCAAGTTCTGTCCAGCGAGCTAACTGGGTTGTTGAGAGCGATGCTGGGATCTCCATCCATGTGATATCTCCGCTCACCTCTGTACTTCCTGCACGGAGCCACAGTAGATATCCAAAGTAAGCAGTGCGTTGGACATCCCAACCAAACCTGCAATCCCAGTGCTTCTCTGCCTATAACTCATGTTTCCAAGCGCACGCACTCACCGTACAGATTCAGTAGCTTGGCGGACGGCAACACACTTGTGACTTGGAGAGCGAGACTCAACGGAAGCACCTCGCCGCTCACCAGGACGAATCGCACGCTCGCAAATGCTCGCTGAAGCTGTGCTGGCGGACGGTACTGCAGCAGGAGCACCTCCAACACGCTCGGGACAATCGTGAACCGCGACACCTTGGTTTGGTACACCGCCTGCACGAATTCCTCGCTCTGGTCGAGAACCACATTGCTCCTGCGCGCAGTCGGATCCGCTGCTTCAAGATGCACCAGCGGTACCTGCTTCAGCAGCGCACCGAGGATCTCCCAAACCGAGTCCACGAACGTGAGCTTCGTCACGCGCGCCACACTTTCCTGTCTCTTGAACGGGAACTGCGTCCACATCCACTCGAGGCGGTTCATCGCTCCAGCGCGCGTGCCGACGACTCCCTTCGGCCGTCCGCTTGAGCCAGAGGTGAACAAGATGTACAGTGGAGCTGCGCCATCACAGAGGTGGCGTCGGCCACTGCAGTTGCGTTCATCGTTACTCTCGCCCAGTCCGTGCTTGTTGCATTGTGGCATCGCCCACCCGATCTGTGGATCGCTTGCTGCTTTCGCGGTGGGCATCCGGAAGAGCGTCACAGGTCGAAACCCCTCGACACTCGACACCACATCTCGCGGAGAACCCTCGACGAGTTCGCGAGTGTTCTCTGCGAGGAACCGCGCGATCGTCGTCTCAGACGTTGTCACGAGTGTGTCCACATGTGCGTCTCGGAGCACAGCTGTTTGCCGATCGAGCGGTGCGGAGGTGTCAACTGGCACATACACCCAGTGACTCTCTCTCGCCACTGCAAGCACCAACGCGCTCTCCTCCACCGAGCATGACGGCAGCGCGACTCCAATCACCCGTATCGCCGGATATGAAGACTTGGACGGAGGATCTCGGAGGTTCGCTGGGTCATCCGCCTGAGGCTGTCGGAGCGCAGCGCGCAGGTCATCGATCCACTCGAAGAGGGCAGCGAAGGTGATGGTTGCAGACGCAACATGACGGATTTCATCTCGTAGAGAGGCTAGGGGACCGGCGCGCTGCTGCTGGTGGTGGTGATGACTGGTGACACGCCACGCGGCGACGTCGGCGGTGCTGCGAGTCTGCGCAGCCAAGCGCTGCACGAGCAAGTCCATCACTCGCGCTAAGTGCGAGTCGTACTTTGCACATTTGTGTCAAGATCCCGGTTGAATGCTGTGAACGATGGCAGCATACAAATCACTCGAACTTCCTGTGTGCCATTGGCACTTCATCAGGGTGTTTACCTGGCACAAGGAGCTTCAAGAGGCTCTCATCGCGACCATGCGCATGTACAACTTCGCCTGGTGCGTGTTGCAGATCTAAGTGGATGGAAGCTCTCGACCACATTCGCCTTCCTGGGTGCGGTCGAGTTTCCGATGGCTTGCCGACATTCGCGTTGGACCACTCGCAAGTTCGCGATCAAGATGGAGAACTAACCATCAAGACCAACTCGCCGCGCACCCGCTCAATGCTCGCCATCTTCACCGTGTCGGAACAAACCTTAACTTGGTCTCCAGCAACACACGTTTCTCGCTGAGCTCTGGTACGCTTGTGAGAATCCTACGAAGCCATACCCATCCCTCTCGCATCGAAGATCTCCGACAGCTCCTACACACGGCGCATATCGGATCCGTTCAGATTCCATTCAGTTCATGCACACAGGACACCATTTCGAGCAGAATCGTCCGCGCGATACCTCGAGCGTCGGCCAGCGACCAGCTTCGAGCCTCGAGAACACCAGCTCGCCTACACGACCAGCACATTCCTCTCACAACGTCCGTTCTCCCTTCCACACCCAAAGCTTTCGTTGCAAACCACCCACCGTTGAGAAACACTTCGAAGGCGCCCGTGGCCACGAGCTTCTGCGAGACGGAGCCGAGTAGCAGAATCACCGCGAAGCAGCCGATGCGGTTGGCCAGCGCCTTTTGCAGCAGCGGTGTGTCAAGTCCGAGTCTCCGGAAGATCTGCCCACCGCTTGCAGCCATCAGCCAGCCACCCCACTTTCGCCTCTACTATCTACTACCAGTGTCCAACGCACGTAGTCCCCGCCGATCATGAGTCCCATGCCGGCGAGCTGGAGGTAGCCGAGCATCGTCGCAACGAGCTGCACGCCAGTCGAGTATCAGCAAACTCATCGGATCGTTTTAAAGGCTCCTAGCGGACAACTTCACCTGCTTCATGGGCTCCGCGGCGTAGTTGGCGCCGGATACGCGGCCCTCGAGCGCCGGGTAGCGCTCTTCCAGGAACTTGCGCACCTCGGCGAAGTTCTGCTGGAAGCCGCATGTGGTGCAGAAAAGGACGCGCACGCGCGGCTTCTCGTCCACCTCGCGCGGCGGCACAGCGGCGGACGCGGCCGGCGCCGACCGGACGGTGCCCGGCGCGGCGAGCGCGCAGATGGCGAGCGCGAGCAGCAGGCGCAGCCAGGAGAAGCGGTTGACCATCGCGCTTCACTTGGCTTTTGTATGCGAAGAAGCGATGTGGGGCGATGGCGGCTGGGGCACTATCGCGAGGGAATTGAAGAGGCCCTCTCTTCACTCAAGAGAAGACAATGGGCGGCGAGTGTGACTGCGGCGGCGCCGGCGCGTCATCGACCGCGCGCCGCGAGAGCGCGTACGACATGCTGCGCGTGGAGCGCGCGGTGGACACGGTGCTGACGCACGCGACGCCGCTGGCGGCGGAGCTGCGCCCGGCTCACGCAGCGCTCGGCCACGTGCTCGCCGAGGCGGTGCACAGCGTGGTGCGCTCGCTCGCCGTCCCCCTGCTCGTTATGACTGGCGCTTTGTGGCGGAAAGGCATCTGAAACACTGCTTTCGACGGACGTGACAGGAGCCGCTGCCGCCGTTCCGCGCGTCGATCATGGACGGCTACGCGGTCGTGGCATCGGACGGCGAGGGACAGGTGCTACCTAACAAACGACCTTAACTATCAGCGCTCTGTACGTGAGCGAAGTGGGTGGGCTGATGCTGGGCTATGGACAGTTCCCGGTGCTCGAGCGCATCGCGGCGGGGGACGCGCCGGACAAGACGCTCCGGCCAGGCTACGTCGCGTACATCACGACGGGCTCGCCGGTGCCCGACGGCGCGGACGCCGTGGTGAAGATCGAGGACACGGACGGCGTGTACAGTGAGGCACGCGACGGCGGCGGCAGACAGGAGGAGGTCGCCGTCAAGATTCTCAAGGGCGTGCGCGCCGGCACCAACATCCGCGAGATCGGCTCGGACATCCAGCCGGGCGAGCTGCTCATCGACGCGCACGAGCTGGTGACGCCCGCCGAGCTCGGGCTCTTGGCGACGGTATGGTGACGCGCTCGTCTGCGATGAAGTTAGCTGGTAGTTGAGACGGTAGCTGATGCGTTACATACTATACCAGACTGGCGTGACGGAGGTCAAAGTGCACCGGCGCCCAGTGGTGGGCGTGCTGTCGACCGGCAGCGAGCTGGTCGAAGCGTTCAGCGCCACAGCGCCGGGCAAGATCCGCGACAGCAATCGGCCGATGCTGCTGGCGCTAACGAGCGCGTGGAACGCCGAGGCCGTGGACCTCGGCGTGTGCAGCGACGACGACGCTGCGCTGGAGCGGACGATTCGCGATGCGCTCGCGAAAGTGGACGTACTCATCACGAGCGGCGGCGTGAGCATGGGGGACCATGACCTCATCAAGCCGCTCCTGGAGCGCATCGGGACAGTGCACTTCGGCCGCCTGCTGATGAAACCGGGCAAGCCTACGACATTCGCGACCGTCGAGGTGGCGGGCGTCCAGAAGCTGGCGTTCGCGCTGCCGGGCAACCCCGTGAGCTCGTTCACGACGTGCCACCTGCTCGTGCACCCTGCGCTGAAGCGCCTGCGCGGACTGCCGCTGGAGCAGTGTTACCACACGAAGGTGCACGCTGCGCTGTCGCACTCGGTCAAATTGGACCCGGAGCGCCCAGAGTTCCACCGCGCGACGCTCGCGTGGGACGCCAAAAAGCTCCAGTTCGTCGCGACGAGCACGGGCCGGCAGATCAGCTCGCGCCTACTGAGCTGCCGCCACGCGAACGCGCTGCTGAGCCTGCCGACCGGCGCGGAGATCCGCGCGGGCGACAACGTGCAAGCGTACGTTCTCGACAGCTCGTTCGGGAACTTTGTCGGCCGCTTCGACGCCTCGCCGCCCAGTTCCCACCACCACCATCATCATCACCACCACCATGAGCACGAGCACAGCGCGCCTGCCGCTCCTTCTGTGAAGCGGTTCCGCGCAGCGGTGCTGACGGTGCGTTTGCTGGAAGTCGATCCGTGGAAGTCACTATGATGCGTGTGGGCTTATATCTGTTGAGTTGTAGATCAGTGACCGGGTGGCGAAGGGCGAGGCGAAGGACCTCAGCGGCCCCGCGATGGTTGACGCACTCACGCAGCTGAAAGGCGCGACGATCGAGGTCGTGGCTACCGCGGTGGTCGCGGACGAGATCGAGCAGATCCGGCGCGTCGTGACGCAGTGGGCGGATGCGGACACCGCAGATCTCGTGGTGACGTCGGGCGGCACGGGCTTCAGCCCGCGCGACGTCACGCCCGAGGCGATCAAGGTGCAGTTTGGGTTTTTGGGTTTTGGCTTTGTTTGTGGGCGTTTGAGCGCCGACAAGGAGTTTGTTGTCCCCAGGGCATCTTGGACAAGGAAGCGCCGGGCTTCGTGCTCGCGATGCTTGCGGACGCGCGCAAGATCACGGCGAAGGCGATCCTGTCGCGGCCCGTGGCCGGCGTCCGCGCGCAGACGCTGGTCCTGACGCTGCCGGGCAAGCCGAAGGCTGTGTACGAGAACCTGTCGGCGGTCGCGGACGTGCTCCCGCACGCGCTGCACCTGGTGCGGGACGTGCCGCACGAGCACCACCGCGCGAACCCGTCGTTGCAGTACACTTAGTGGGAAATTCGGGCAGCAGTAGGTGGTAGTGTGGGAATTTTCGGGAATCTCGGCGCGCGGTGATTCGCGGATCGCGTATCTGCCTACAAATGGCGCGTTGTGATTGGCTGGCGCCGCTGGGCGCCGTCCGGTTTCTTGGATTGCTGGTTCCCGGCCGCCGCTTGTCGTAATTGCGCGGATCGGGTTGGTTGGCCTGGGGCCGAGGGGACAGCGGGGGAGAAAGCTCATTTTCTGTCTTCCCAACGCCCGCCCGCCCGCGCGCGAGCCGACGGTACACCCACCCACCCACCCACCACCCAAACACCCAAGCACCATGGCCAGCGCCGCGGACGACCAGGTGGAGCTCTTCAAGGTCAAGAAGCTCATCAAGTCGCTTCAGGCGGCGCGCGGGTGCGTTTCCCCCCCTCTAGAGAGAATGACTGGTCGAGACGCATCGGATCCTAACCAACGCCGCGTGCACGCAGCAACGGCACGAGCATGATCTCGCTCATCATCCCGCCGAAGGACCAGATCTCGCGCGTCTCCAAGATGCTCGCGGACGAAATGGGCACGGCGTCCAACATCAAGTCGCGCGTGAACCGGCTGTCGGTGCTCGGCGCGATCACGTCGACGCAGCAGCGCCTCAAGCTGTACAACAAGTGCCCGCCGAACGGACTCATCATCTACTGTGGCACGATCATCACGGATGAGGGCAAGGAGAAGCGTGTGAACATCGACTTCGAGCCGTTCAAGCCGATCAACACGTCGCTCTACATGTGCGACAACAAGTTCCACACGGAGGCGCTCGGTGAGCTGCTGCAGGACAACGACCGCTTTGGCTTCATCGTGATGGACGGTAACGGCGCGCTCTATGGCGCCGTGGCGGGCAGCACGCGCGAGATCCTGCACAAGTTCTCGGTGGACCTGCCGAAGAAGCACGGTCGTGGTGGTCAGTCGGCGCTGCGTTTCGCGCGTATTCGTCTCGAGAAGCGCCACAACTTCGTGCGCAAGGTGGCGGAGACGGCGACGCAGATGTTCATCACGAACGACCGCCCCAACATCTCGAACCTTGTGCTCGCGGGTTCGGCCGACTTCAAGAACGAGCTGAACGGCAGCGACCTGTTCGACAAGCGCCTGCTCGACATTGTCGTCAAGGTGGTGGACGTGTCGTACGGTGGTGAGAACGGCTTCAGCCAGGCGATCGAGCTCGCGGCGGACACGCTCGCGAACGTCAAGTTCGTGCAGGAGAAGAAGCTCATCCTCAAGTACATGGAGGAGATCGCGCTCGACTCGGGCAAGTACTGCTTCGGTGTGGGAGACACGATGAAGGCGCTGGACCTCGGTGCCGTCGAGACGCTGATCCTCTGGGAGGACCTGCCGCACCACCGCCTGACGCTGCGCAACGAGACGACGGGCGCCGAGGTGTCGAAGATTCTGTCGCCCGCGGAGGAGAACGTGGCGTCGAACTTTGTGGACGCTGAGACCGGCGCGAAGCTCGAGACGGTCGAGCGCGTTCCGCTCGTGGAGTGGTTCGCGAACAACTACAAGCAGTTCGGCACGGCGCTCGAGTTCGTGACGGCCAAGTCGCAGGAGGGCTCACAGTTCTGCCAGGGCTTCGGCGGCATCGGCGGCATCCTGCGCTGGAAGGTGGACTTCATGGAGATGGACTACGAGTTCGACGACGATGATGACTTTGATGAAGACGCCTTCATGTAAAAGTAATTATAGGCAGTTGGATTTTCATAGCGGGGACCTCGGAGACCAAGCGAGCGAGCGACCAAGTGAGAGCGAGCATCCGAGCACCGAGCACATGGAAGGCACCAAGAGGAGCAAGGGCGTGAGTGAGATGTGGGAGACAACGGAGGAAGAAGGGCGAACTTGCTCGGGAGATCAAGACTGCCAAGCGGGCGAGCGGCGACTTTCAGCTGCACGGCGACCGGCGTCTGAAAGTTTGTCGCAAGAGCTTGCGTGGCGTCGTCTCCATTGATGGGTACGGGCTTCCTCCATTTACCTCATTCTCTCTTCGCGTCTTCGGTTCTTGGGGTCTCCAAGCTGCTCTTCCCCCACGTAGAGTGATCAATCTTTTCCTCTCTTGTTTTTGATTCCAATACATCCACGACCTCATCACGTGTTGTCCGTGTTATTCAAGTTGGAAGACTCTTTTAGCCACTACTTCTAGACAGCTGGCAGTGGAACCAATTACGCCATACCAGCGCGTGGAGCTATCCAGCTAACGGCCAGCACCCGACCGCCAATCGAAGGCGCCTCAGTGGAGACGAATGCTTGATCTTTATTCTGTTCGGTCGGTCAAGTAGCGCATAGAAGATGAAAGAGTTCGGTTGTGGTGTATGTTGATATTCACATGAGGAAGGCTGGCATACTGCCGTCTGCGTGCCGGTGAGAGCGTTCGGGACTTTCTAGTGTGCGTGTACGTGTGTGCTTGGTAGTCTACATGCCCGATCTTCTAACAGTCGATGGCTGGATGTGTTCTTGCCGACTGTCGGTCGCTTTCGCTTGATCAACGCCGGAATGGCTTGCCCCGATACGCGACGGGGGTCGTTTGCACGTAGTAGTATCCGTTTGACGGGTGGTGCCCGCCATGATGCATGGGGGTCTGCGTGACGGCTACCGGCTGGACGTACACGGGTCCGTGTCTCGCATCGTAGTGGTGGTGGTGGCGATAGCGACGGCGATCGTTCGAATCGGCCGCGCTCAGGCAGCAGGCGCAGCACAGGGATCCGCAGAGGCAGCTGGCAAGTTCGTCGTCGCACATGGTGGTCTGATGTGAAGTTGAAGAGCTTGGAGAGCTGCGGAGCTGGTGTCTTGAAGTGTGTGATGCGGAGCGCGCTTGGCAAGTGGTTGCTGGCAAGCGTGCAAAATCGGGAATGGGGCATTTGGAGCAGGCAGCACCGGCGACAGCAAGTTGGCAAGATGGTCGGCGATGATCGCGAATGGCTGGTTGCCTTTGTCAGCAAATTCTCGAGCTGGCTGACTCTCGAGTCCAACGATCTGGATGATCGGCCAGATAAAATCCAATGTGCGATGTGTGCAATGTTGGCATTTGTAAGGGAGACATTTTCGGTGTGGGACACACTGAGAAAAGATCGATAAAAATCGATCAGATAACTGATAGCTGCCGGAGTATCACACAGTTCTCATGGTGGTTTACCCCTTTGAGTCGACAACACCTAGAAACCTAAGAGCTGCCTGGCACCACGGGCTATGGCTCTCCTGCCTGTTGTCGTGAAGGAGATGCAGCTAACGTCGAAAGTCGAAGGCTGCGCTCTGCTGCCGACTCTGCGTCTAGGTATCCGGCGATGATGTGGCGTGAAGATCAAGGAGGGTGGTCGAGCGCACTCGGCAGTACAGACTCCAACGACTGCGCACTGGCGGCTTCTTTCTTTGCATTCCTCGCTCCCGCGTACTCCCTGCATCACGTGCGGCTACGACAAGAACCTGGGCCATCGATCCTGGTGTCCGAGTGTTCATGATGCTGTACGATTCGAGCGGCTTTGTCAGTGTCCGATCCAGACGATCGGCACTTTCTCAAGTGTTTGTCGATCGACAGGACGATCTCGTATCGCGTGCACTGTCGACTCAAGCGTGTGAGGTATCGTCTGGCACGCCGACTTCTCCGCATGCGACTTCGTGTTCTTCGTATGAGGACGGCCATGCACCAAAAACTCGCCAACCGGATCGCCGCGAGATACGACGAGGTTCTCCTCCCTTCGTTCGAGACGAGTCAAATGACGAGGAGACACTGCAGCCTGTCGCACACAATCTCGCATAGGATGCTGCTGCAAGCGGACTGCAGCTTCCGCAAGCTGCTCGAGTACAAACTGAAGCGGGTCGGCGGGAAGTTGGTCCTTTGCACGGAAGAGTTCACCACCAAGACGTGTACGCGGTGCGACAACATCCAGACAACGCTGAAGGGGGAGAAGACGTACAAATGCCAGAACCGAAGGTGCGGCTTGGTCTTGGATCGAGACGAGCAGGTGCTCGTTCTTCAGGTAGATGTTCCGTGCCGCATTCACAACCAACCTGACGCCCAGTCAATCGATGCTACAACTCGTCGACGCCGAGGACGTGGTGGAGTTTTGATTCGTTCGGCACGACGTCGTACCTCGTGGTCCGGAGATGTTTGCAGCTGCCAAGCGACGATGAAATGAGCAAGAGCGAACAGCTCAAGCAACAGCTATTGACATCAACTTCTGCACGCACTCGGCCACGAAAATCGATCGGCTGCGGTGCAGTTCACAGGCAAGTTCGACGTGCTGTTACATTCCAACAAGTCAGCACCAGCAACAGCAGCAGCTCCTTCTTCCAGTTCATTCCGCCATTTGCCCTCCATCACCAGTCGCCAGCACCAGCAGCTCTAGCTGCAAGCTCCATGCAAGTACTCCACAACCTCCTCATGATGCTGCAGATCTTCGCACCCGTGAACTGGGCGAGCGCGTATGGCTTTCTGGGCGAGAGATCGATGCAGCGAGCGCACTCCTTCGCCGCGTCTTGACCCCTCTGAGAGTCGAGGTCCTGTGTCTGGGAGAACCATCGACTACAGTGGCAGGCAGTCGGATTAGAGCGATCCCTGTCGACCTTCAGGTCAAGGGATAACGTAGCGAGTAATTCTAGGGCTAGTCTTCATCGGCAAGTTGCCTGAGCGCTCGAATGAACGCGCTTGTTAATCCCACCCTCCTGGTAGCGTGATCGGTGGTGACACGGATACGTCTTGGTCCGATGTACGGGAGATCGCATCACTTCTCTTTGTGAGCAGCGTGGCGCCGCGCAGATGACGAGCGCGCGGGGACAGTCGCCGCTAAAGTGTCTGTTCTTGGAGAAAGCTCCGGCACCGATTCACAGAGCAGGAGCGGAATGTGGCATTCGGATCGAGTCCAAACATGATGTCGTTCGCCACCAGCACGGAAGCGTCCCACCACGCTGCTTGGTTAGCGACGTCACGTGCCCTGCACATACACTTGCTTCGTGAGCAGCAAGCGTTGACGCGCACCCGCTCACTCGTTGCGTCACTCACGAAAATGCAAGTCAGTCATGGACTAAGAACCTTGGATGGGGCTTTCTTGAAGGACACTTGCAAGCTGAGCCGTGCGATGATCACAAGGCTCCTTCAAGACAGGGGATGAACGGCGAGGGGGCCAGTTATGTAGCCCTTGAAGGTCGATCCGGTTGGCACCAGCAAGTGCGGACGAAGCCGAAGGTTGCGAACCAGAGCGGAACGCGCCTCGCCAGCTTCTCAGGAGAAGAAAGACATCTCGCATGAGTTCAAGTTCGAATTCGAATTCGAGTTCGGGTTAGCGAGAGGAAAGAAGAGGTAGTCAGAAGAGATCCCGCTCGCCTCACGAGAGAGCGCGTGTGTGGAGTTGTGCGGCTCGTGAAGAGAAGATGCTGCATGCCTGCCTTTGCCTCAAAGCGATTGATCACCTTCGAAACGAACTACGTGCCGCGAAAGCATACGGATTCGCGCCATGTTCCCGTATGGCGTGAACGTTCTTTTTGAAGGTGTTCAGAGTGATACTCTAGGGAGTCAGCACCTGCTGCCATGTGGCAGGGATGGCGGCAACCTGCGCTGACGCAGCACCGACACCACCATAGAAGCTCGGCCGGTCCAGTCTCCAGCTTCGCCACGCTTCTCGGCATGGCATGACGTCGCCCTTGCCAACTATTGAATGGTGAGCTGCAAGCGTTTGCTTGAAGTAAGCGCCAAGCGATACATCCTGGTATCGCCTGGCGCCAGGCAGGCACTCCTCGCAGTGATCGATCGTTTTCGCGCCGAAGCAAAAGGTGTCTCCGAGTGTTCACTTGGACTTTGTATGCTCGACGCACTGGCGTGGAAACCAGCTGACTTGATTGTTTGGGGGAGAGTGAGCACTTCGTGCCCTTGATGCACACGCAGCCACTCGCGCTCTTTCTTCTCACTGCAGTACTGGAGACAGACGGGTAGGCAGGCGCCAATCCTCCGAGGCGACGGCAGCAGCAGCAAGAGGAGGAGCGGCAGCAGCCAGTGCATCTCTCCTGTCTTCTCTTCACCCGCCTCATTCTCGACCTCGTTTTCAGGTCTTTTTCCTTTCAGGGTCGGTTGTCGTCGGTCGTCGTCGCGTTGTGGTCGGTCACCTCGTCGTGGTTTGGTCCTTCGAAGCAGCTCCCGACGACAGACAGACATCCGAACAAGCGCCCAAGCCCGCAAGAGAAGCCCCGCCGAGTGGACATGCCGGAGGTGCGCACTTGCTAACTATGGCGCACGCAGGGAGAGACACGCACACTCACACACGCACGCACGCGCGCATGCGGCCTTCCGCCCCGCAGAGCCTGGCGTTCGCGGCGCCGCTGCCGGCGTTCGTGTTCCAGAACGCGGCGTTCGAGGCGAGCGTCAAGCTCGTGGACGAGCACAAGGCCGTGGTCACCGGGTGCGAGCAGCAGGCCACTTGCGGTATGCAAAGAGTATGGGGCAGTGGCTAACTGGCGGTACTGTCGCTGCCGGAGAGAGCAGCCGCGCGCTCGCGCTCAGCGTCACGCTGCGCTTCGCCGACTCGTTCGACATCGTCGCGGAGCAGGCGGAGGCGCTAGAGCTCGTGGGCGCGGCGCCCGCGCGCGTGGACCCGGCGAGCGGCCTCGCGCGGCTGAGCGTGCGGCTCAAGACGCTCACGGCGGCGAACGACGCGCGGCCGTTCTGCCTCGAGGTGCGCGCGGCTGACGGCGGTGCGTTGCTGAGCATCTTGTTGCGAGCCTTTGCATGAGAAAGTGATCTAACTAACGAACCGGGACTCAGCCGCCGAGTCGGTCTTCTCGACGCCCGTGACGGTCGTGAAGGAGCAGCTGCGCGTCGTGCAGCAGCCGCCGGACGTGTGGTTCAAGGACGAGGGCGGCCGCGAGAAGTGCATGACGGTCACGCTCGTGCTCGAGGCGGCGCCCGGCGCCAGCATCGAGGACCGCGTCGTACGTCGCCCGCTTATTTCCGGCTAGTACACTATCGACGTACTGATCTTGCGTGGATGGGAGCAGGTGCCGCTGGACGTGCGGCTGCTGTACGAGTCTGGCAGCCCAGTGCTGAACCAGGGCATCCTGCGGCTCTTCCCGGACATGCGGCCCAACATGTCGCGCGGCCGCGTGGCGATCTCTTTCCGCATCGACGACGTGTCCAAGAACCACCAGGGCCAGTCATTCGTGCTCGAGGTGGCGCCGGAGACGCAGGAGTCATCCTCCATGTTCCAGGACATTGCACCCGCGCGCACGTCCGTGATCGCCATCCGCTCCAAGCGCAACAAGCGCAAGCTCGCCGGTGGCGGCACGCGCGCGTCGCCGCGCAGCGTCGCCGGAACACCTCGCGCCAACCTCGTGATGCTCGCGCCACCGTCGCAGATGACGACGAGCCACCCGCTCGCGGCGGCGGCGGCGGTGGCGGCGACCGCCATGGGGGTGCCACCGCAGCGTCAGCGCCGGATGCTCATCCACGGCACGCCGACCAACACGCGTGCGTTCGGACAATGCGGCTAACGGTTGCCGCTGCTATAGAATGTGCTGACAGAATGAATGCACGTTCTTATGTGTGGCAGAGTACGCGATGCTGGCGCACGCACCCGGCTCAGGACGCGCGGCGGACATGGCGCTCGCGGCGCAACAGCAGCAGCAGGTCACATGGTCGAGTCACCTGCAGCACCAGCACCAGCAGCAGCCGACGCCCATGTCGTCGCCCGCTGCAGGCGGAGGAAGTGCTGTAGCGACTGCGGCGGTGGAATGGAAGCTCGCGGGCTTCGAGATCAATGGCGATGGCTCGCAGGACGTGTCGCGGCCGATCTACCGGTGCCCGCACTGCAAGCGCCTGAACGACGTCGAGGCCATGTCGAGCGGCATGGCTGAGCACAGCGCGCAGTGCGTCTTCGCGAGCCTCCTCTACCGCTCGCAGTTGGAAGCGCAGCAACAGCAGCAGATCCAGCACCAGATGCAGCTGGCGCACCAGCACTTCCTCGCGAGCAGCGACGGCGTCACGGCAGCGGTGGTGCAGCAGCAGCAGCAGCAACAACAGCAGCAGCAACAGCAGCAACACGCGGGGGACTCGCCCCGGACACTTGCCGCGCTCATTAGCGAGCGCCAGCGTCCGGGACTCACGATCTCGCCGTTCATGAACAAAGTCACCACTGGCAGCGACGACGACGGCCAGGGCTCGGACGCACAGGCGAGCCCCGGCGCAGGAGGAAGCGGGAACCTCTTCGCGAGCCACGCGTTCCGCAACCAGATGGAGATCTCGGAGGTCGCGAGCCATCTGGAGAAGCAGGCGAATGCAGGCTTTCTGGAGGAGAAGCCCGAGACCGACCAAGCGTCGAGCGAGACGGAACCGCTGGGTGTATCGGGCGACAACCAGCTGTCGATCGAAGACAACACGGTGACGCTCTCGGTCGGCGTCGGCAGCGCGCTCTTCAACGAGATGTCGAGCATGGGCATCAGCCTCGACCAGCTCGACAAGGCGGGCAATAGCGGCGCCGGCGGCTTGAACCCACTCGCGGACTTCGGCGGGCTGGGCGACGAGGACCAGGTCTTCTACATCCTCGCACGCATGTACACGGACGCACAGAACCGCAAGCTCGGGCTCCCGGCGTTCGACCAGTTCCAGCGTATGCTCGGGTTCTACACGGAGACGCAGAACGACATGCAAACGCAGGTGGTGTTCCACGCACTCGAGGACGTGGGCGTGCCGGAGAAGGAGCAGGCGGATATCACGACGCGGTTCACGCTCGAGCTGCAGCAGCACTCGGACGCCGTGCACTCGCTGCCCAAGTACCAGCACAACCTCGTGATGCTGCGCGAGGACGCGCTCATGTACTACTGGAGCCAGTCGCTGCAGAGCTTCGGCGTCAACTAGAGAGACCGAACGCCACCCTCCTCCCCCGAGCCTTTTTCTCGGATAGAGATCGATCGGAGACCCTGACCAAGCGAGCGAAGTGGCGTCGATGTAGTGCGTGCGTGCGAGCGTGTGATAGTTGATTAACAGTGGCGTAATGTACACGGAGAGCATCCGACGGCAGTGCTTTCTATTCCTCTTCGCTGCCCAGTACGTCGAGCCGGTAGACGACGACGCGGCCGTAGAAGTCCGAGCTGCGCTGGAACACGACGCGCAGCGCGTCGACGCCCGGCGCCTCACACGCAAACTCCTGCAGCTCGTTCGCATCCACCGGCTCGACGACGCAGCCGCGCACGGGCGCCCACTCGCCCGACGCGGCGTCGCGCGCCAGCACACTAACGTCCTGGCCCACGAAGCCGCCCTGGAACATGAGTGCGAGCTGCTGCACGTGTACGCGGCGCTGGAAGAGCAGCGTCACGTGCTGCGGACTACCCTGCGCCGACGTCCAGCAGCTCGTGGCGTCCGGCGCGAGCATGTGCGCCGCGCCGTAGAGCGTGCGATTACGGTCCAGTACGGACGACGCGCGGCACGAGGTGCGGGGGTCGCTGCAGAGCGAGCGCAGCGGTGGCGGCATTGTCGGAGGTAGCATATTGAGGAATTTGATCACTTTTCCGACAAGTAAAACGTCTACTTGAGTTGAGTATTACTGCAACATCCAATAGAATGCTCTATTGTGATGTTGGCGAAGCATACTCAACGATTCGGAGCGCATTGGCGAATCAGAGGTGAAAGGTGTAGGGTTATGCTTCCGACATTGCTTCCGGCATATTTTGTAGGACCCTTTTCAAAATATGCATATGCGGTATATTTAAGGCAAGTGTTTAACATTTTTGTGGCATATTTGCTCGCATTCCGACATCATCCTGTCTAATGCAATTATCTCTCTATATTATAATGAGAGAGTGACAGGCACTGCGGTTAAGTGAGCACCAAAGACACGCTCATTGCTCAGGAGAGT
>JAASFZ010000190.1:0-26730 GCA_023334075.1 Globisporangium nunn | reverse complement strand
TGGAACTCGCTCGCACCTGCATCTTGTTTCCATGATGCTCGCTCTTCGCCACACCACCGCTATCTTGCCTCAAACACATCAAAGCTCCAAGGTGTGCTATGCGTGTTAGGCTCAAGAGTGGACTGAAGGGGAAGCACGGAGCGCGACGGCTGAGAGCATTTCGGCGAGGTCAGTAGTGCAAGACACGTCGACTGACAAAGTGGCTGGAAAGACTCGCAGCGTATGCGTTGCGGGAACGCGTAGCCAGCCACATCCATATATTCAGGCATAGCGACCAGTAGGACATTCGCAGTGCCAGCAGTTGATATATATGTAGACCGCACACACGAATGCCATTCCTTTCAGCGCTGGTGCCAACCCGCAAGAATAGCGCGCCCGCCGGTACGCCATGACGCTTCAGCAGCGCGTGGACGCGCTCCAGAACAAGCTGCGCGAGACCTTCGAGGTCAAGTCCGGCTACAAGGACGACGTGAGCCAGCAGAAGCTGCTTGAGCGCCACTTTAGGAGCTTCGACCACGACGGATCGGGCGTCATCGACTTCGATGAGTTCAGCCGCGCGATGGTCCAGCTCAATTTCGTCGGCGTGCAAGCCGAGGTCGAGGCACTTTTCGACCGCTTCGACGAGGACCTCAACGGCGTCATCTCGTACAGCGAGTTTGCCCAAGGTGTCTTTGGCTACGGAGGGAAGGTGGTTAGAGCGGCAAACAGATCGTTGCTCGCGCGTATCCGCGCCAAGATCCTCGACGCCGGCGGCACGAACGGGATCCGTACACTCGGCGTGATCCTGCGGCGCCTGGATCAAAATGGCAACGGGGTCCTCGAACTCGAGGTATGTCGAGAGGACGCAAGAGGATAGATGATGCGTCTGCTGTAGTGTCGGCATGCCGTTCATGACGCGTGCCTCCGTTGCTGCTTGGATCAGGAGTTCCAAGAGGGACTTGCGCAGCTTGGCATTAATAACAGCGACCCCGAGGAGCTCGAGCGCGTGTTTCGTTCGCTCGACGCGGATCGAAGCGGCAAGATCTCACTGGACGAACTGCTTCGCGGACTCCGGGTACGCCGACATCTTGCGTGCTAGTTGCATCTTTGGTTGCCGACCAAGCGTGGGTCTGCAGGGTCCTATGGCGAAGTGCCGGATCAAGATCGTGAAGCAGGCGTTTGCGCGCTTGGACACGTCCGGCGATGGCGTCGTGACGATAGACGAGGTCGAACGCCTGTACGACGCGTCACAGCACCCGGAGGTACTCGCTGGTCACATACAGCCGCGCGATGCCCTGCTCGAGTTCATACGCGTGTTCGAAGAGGCGACAAGCAAGGATGGCACCATCACGTGGCACGAGTTCTTGCAATACTACAAGGACCTGAGCGCCGGCATCGCGCACGACGGCGAGTTCGAGCTCATGGTGCGCAACGCGTGGCACCTCAGCGGCGGCAATGGCTGGAGCGCGAACTCGACGTGTCGGCGCGTGGTCGTGACGTTCCGTGACGGCTCACAGCGCGTGCTTGAGGTCGAGGATGACCTGGGCGTCCGCGCGATCGACACCCGGCAGATCCTCGAGAAGCTCGCAGCGCAGGGCTTCCGCGACGTCGTCGCCGTCTCGCCCGCAAAGTGAGTATTTGTCATGCATGCAGAAGTGTGAGATGGTGACTGCGAGCACGAGAACACACCCAGTGCGTGCATGCTATGCTACAGAATGCGTAGTAGATGATACCACTCGCTCACAAGTTTGACCTCGCATACAAGACACATTGCTAGTCGGTGAATGTGCTGTCGAGCAGCTCAGCCTGTTCGCGAGCTTTTGTCCTCTCTACTTGCTGTTCTCTTCGAGCATCTTCTTGAGCGCCGAGTTCTGCTGCTGAACGTACTTGCCGGAGGCGGCACCGGCGTGTCGGATCTTGTCCTCCTGCGCGCACGCGCACACATACATATTCCATCATGGACTCTGAGAATCTCCTTTCTTCCCAAAGCTGCTGTGTGGCAGAAGTAAGTACCTCGAGCTGAAAATTGGACTCGGCGCGGCGCTCCGTCCATTTCATGATGAAGTAGCCGCACACGACCGGCACGGAGAAGTAGATGACGCCCATGAACCGCTGGCCCGCGGGTGACAGCGGCACGCGCGTGGCGTGGATCTTCTTCTTGAGCCGCTCGTGGCGCGCGCTTAGCTCGCGCAGGAACTCCATCTCGCCTCTTTTTGTCGCTTTTGGCTGTCAAAATCGGTCTCCAATCGCAATACTACAGTCGTCTACAAGCTCTCCCCAATTATTTCGTCGCTTACAGCAAGAGAATCCGGGAACTCATTCAAGATGCCGCAGCGATGGCCGGAGCGCTACTGCGCCGCCCCCGAGGCGCAGTGCGCGCGCACTGCCGCCGCGCAAGGTCGCTGATTGTTATATGGACAGTGCGTGCACATGCTGTGCGAGATGCTGACGCTTGCGGGCGCGCCTTGTGCGCGGTCGATGGATGCAGCGCTGCAGCTGCTACTGCTTGTGACAAGCACTTACCGCGCACGGCAGCTCATGGCGGCGCGGCCGCCAAGACGCGCGAATGCGTCGTTTAGCACGCTGCATGCGCTACTGGCGATGGCGGCGGCGGGGCTCGCGGCGACTGCGTTGACGCTGCTGCTGCTACTTCGCTCGACGCGGCAGCTGCCACCCGCGCTGGTGCGCTCGCTTCCATGCCATACGACACGTGACAGTTGCCTGTCGAAAGGGTTTCTGACGAGAATGCGCTGCTACTGCTGCGTGCGACGTGCTAGCTGATCACAAGCAGCCTCGACGCGGCCGCGTGGGCGGTGTACGCGTCGCTGCTGTGGCTGGAGCACAAGCGCGCGCGCGGCCGGCAGTCGGAGCCAGTGCTACTACTCGTGATCTTTGTTGCCATCTACGACCTGCTCAGCGTGCTCTACGACGACGACAGTATGCCATCCACCTCTTCGCACCTAGCACGCATTGCTGCGATACATGTGGCGGTGGTGACTGCCGTCGCTGCGATTGGGGTGCTAAGGAAGTGGATCCACTGGCGCTCCTTCGAGTACGCGGCTCCACCGTCAGATACCTTCGAGGAGAAGCTACTCGCGCGAGAAGACGAGCGTCTCCCACGCTGTGGGCGGCAGCAAGCGACAAGTCCGCTTGACCGCGCAGGGTTCCTATCGCGGATCGCGTACTGGTGGATCTCTCCGTTCATTACGCTCGGTATCAGGCGCCGCTTTGAAGTGAGTGACGTGCCGGAGCTTCCGGCCCGGGACGCGACGGACACGGCGGCACGCGTGTTCAAGTGCGCGCTCGAGCACGAACTGCGCTCGCGCGCGCCGTCGTTCTTGCGCGTCACGCGACGTCTCTACGGCGCCGAGGTGCTGTTCTTTGCGGCCTGGTCGACACTGAACAAGCTGATCGGGCTTGCGAGCCCAGTGCTGATCAAGCTATTCCTCGACTGGGCGGACGAGAAAGAGCCGTCGCTGTCGAAAGGGTACTGGCTCGCGGCCGCGATGGTGGCGCGATCTGTGCTTGCGGCCGTGTCCGGCACGCAGTACTCGCTCGCTTGGAAGCGCTTCGACATCCGTGTGCGCGCAGGGGTTATCTCGGCGATCTATGACCGCTCCTTGTCGCTCTCGTCGTCTGCAAAGCGTCGATACGGTCTCGGACGCATCACCAACCTGATCTCCGTGGACCTCGGCCGGCTCGTGGGGATGCCTGGCACTGTGTTCGATATGTTCTTGATCCCGGCCGAGATCGTCATCGCACTCGTCCTGCTCAGTCGTGAGGTGTCGTACGCTTTTGTGGCGGGCGTGGCGGTGCTCGGCGTGATGCTGCCGATCCAGACGCTTCTGGGCGGAAAGATCCAGTCGGTTACGAAGAGCATGCTCAAGTTTCGTGACACGCGTGTGAATATCACTGCCGAGAGTTTGAAAGCCATCAAAGCGCTCAAGCTCTTGGCGTGGGTCGACGTGCAGCTCCAGAGAATGGACGCGTACCGGCAGCTCGAAATGGGTCGGCTTGCCGTGCGCAAGTACCTGGACGCGCTGTGCGTGTTCTTTTGGGCATCGACACCCGTGATCGTGCAGACGTCGGTGTTTGCGGCCGTGATTTACTCGGGCCACGATATCACGGCGGCGAACGCGTTCACTGCCGTATCGTTGCTCGACCGCCTCATTTTCCCCATGAACTACTTCCCGTGGATCATCAATGGATTTCTCGAGGCGCGCGTGTCGGCGTTGCGCATCCGCGAGTTCTTGTTTGCGAGTAATGAGAGCGAGAGCTTCATCGCGCCGCATTCGTTGCCGCCAAGCAAAGTGAGCGCAGGAACAGAGCCACCGAAGAACGTGGTTGAGATCAGCGACTGCATCTTCACGTGGGGTCTGCAAGGCGACGACGAAAGCGATCATGCAAAGGAAGAAGACGACACCAAGACGCCTTTGATGCACGCAACAGAGGAAACCGCATTGTCGGTACCTACTGCGAGTGCGTTCGAGCTGAGCATCGAGCACCTTTTCCTCGAGCAGAATCGCGATTACGTGGTGTGCGGACCTGTTGGCGCGGGCAAGTCGTCACTTCTACTGGCGCTGCTTGGCGAGATGCGGCGCCAAAGCGGCGAGTTCAGCGTTCTTCGACGTCGTGCGGCGTACGCGCCGCAGACGCCGTGGCTTTTCCGGGGTTCTGTGCGTCATAACATCACACTGTGTGATGAAGACACCCCAGAGCACGTCGACGAAGCGCTTTACCGCCACGTCTTGCAGGTATGCGAGCTTGAGCAGGACTTGCGAGAGAAGCCGCAGTTCGACCGCGCGCAAGTTGGCGAGAACGGCAGCAACTTTAGTGGTGGCCAGCGGCTGCGCATCAACCTTGCGCGCGCGCTTTATCAGCGCACGGGATTGTACTTGCTGGACGACCCATTCAGTGGATTAGATTCCCGAACAGCCACAAAGATTGTGAAGAACTGCTTTGGCTCCTCCGTGAGTCAGCGCGAGAAACTCTTCCCACAGGGCGCGACGGTAGTGCTAGTGACGCACTCGCTTCAGCTCCTCGACCTTTTTCCGCGCGAAGTGGAGGTGATCGTGATGGAGAGCGGTGAAATCATCGAAAGCGGGTCCTATGAGGCACTCACTGCACCGGGATCGGCGACCAGGTTGGAAGCAATGGTCAGCGAGGCGAATCGTCAACGACAGAACGCGCAAAGCAACGCTGGTGACTCAGACGAGATTGATGGGGGAAGTGAAATCGTCGACAGCAAGGTTACCTCCGATACAAGTGGTGAGAATTCCGTGTCGAATGAGGGCCATGACGATATCGAAAAGGAGGATCACACGGAAGAGCATCGGGAATCCGGCGTGGTGAACCTCCGTGTGTGGAAGGCATACGCATCGTCGATCGGCTGGCCGCTCTCGCTCACGATTTTATTGTCGATCGTGGTGATGCAAGTGTCTCGCAACGGCTTGGACTGGTGGATTGGCGTGTACACGAACTCGCACAGCGTCTCGCCTCGGGTCTTCGCCGACACGCTGCTCTGGATCACGTTCGTAAACTGCACCGCAGTGTTCTTTCGTTCGTTCTTGTTCGCGTTCGGCGGGCTGAGCGCGGCGAGGAGCGTGTACGCGCGCCTCGTGATGTCCATCTTCAGTGCGGCGCTGAGTTTCTTCGATGCGACGCCAGTCGGCCGCATCTTGAACCGCCTGAGCGGGGACACGTACTCGATCGACGAGTCGCTGCCTTTCATTCTCAACATTTTCCTCAAGGATCTCGCGGACGTTCTCGGCGCCCTCGTGATCCTCTTCTATGGCAACAAGTTTGTGCTGCTGCTCTTGGTGCCGCTGAGCGTGTTTTACTTCCGGCTGCAGCAACGATATCGCCCCGCGGCGCGTCATATCCGACGCCTCGACTCGGTCACACAGTCGCCGATCCTCAACATGTTCACTGAAACGCTGGAGGGACTGCACGTAATTCGGGCAGTGAAGCTGCAGCACGAGTACGCGGTCGCATACGGTCGATGCCTGAACCTGAGCCAGCGAATGTCGTTCCTCGGTGCGAACACTGGCGCGTGGTTCGGGATCCGCCTCGACATGCTCGGGGTCTGCGTGACGTCGTTCGTCGCGATCTCTGCTGTGGCCGAGTTCCACGTCACGGGGGCAGTCAACCCGGGCATCCTGGGTCTCACGCTCACGTACGCGCTGCCGATCGTCTCAAAGTTGAACGCAGTGCTCGGGAGCTTCATCGACACGGAGCAGCAGATGATCGCAGTGGAGCGCGTGAAAGAGTACACGGATCTGCCGGACGAGGAGTCGGTGGTGTCGAACAGCAGAAAAGCGGCGCGACACGAAGTGTTGCATGCGCCAGCGACTTCTGTGTCGAGCGAGTGGCCCCGCCGAGGCGAGATCGAGGTCGTCAGCCTGACAGTGTCGTACACGGCCCCCGGAAGCGTTCGAAGTGTGACGGCGCTGTCGGGTATCAGCTGCAAAATCGGCGCCGGCGAGAAGGTTGGGGTGTGTGGCCGCACGGGTGCGGGCAAGAGTACTTTTCTGAACGCTATCTTCCGTGCAGTGATGTGGAAATCCGGGAGTGTCTTGGTGGACGGCGTGAACCTCGAGGCGCTCTCGTTGCGCGAGCTCCGATCCAAGCTGACGTACATTCCGCAGGAGATTGTGCTGTTCAGTGGTAGTATCCGCTCGAACTTGGATCCCGAAGATCGTTTCGAGGATCATTTGATGTGGACAGCGCTTGCGAAGTGCGGGCTGGACACAGCCGTGGCGAAACTCGCACGCGGACTCGAGTCGCCAGTGGAGCCTGGCGACGCGACGCTGAGCAAAGGACAGAGCCAGCTTTTGTGCATCGCGCGCGCACTACTTCGACCGTCGAAAGTGCTTTGCATCGACGAAGCCACCGCGTCGATCGACCTCGAGACCGAGCAGCTCGTTGCGAAGGTACTGGGTGTGCTTGTTTGTATCAAGTGACCTTCTCCCACTCGGGTGCTTATCTTTGTGTATCGTCTGCCTCGCAGACCATCGAGAAGGAGTTTGCTGGGTCGACGGTGGTGATCGTGGCACACCGCATCCAGACAATTATGGGCTGCCGCCGCGTTCTCGTGTTCGACCACGGCAAATTGGCGGAGACTGGGAGCCCGCGAGAACTAGCTGACGACCCGAGCAGCATGTTCCACGGACTCATCAATAGCGGGAGCGACGCGACACTGCTCTAACGCCTCACTTCGAGGTGGTTGGAGTAATTGGTTTTGTGGAATGCATTATGCGTATGGGCTGGCGAGTACCACGCCTTCCTACTTCGTAGCGGTGGGGGCAGTTGAAGGCGGGCTGATGGACTCTACTGAAGATAATGGTGGTGTTGTCGAGGACGCTGCTAGAGTCGAGTCAGTGGCCGCCTGTGTGTCAGGCGACAGAGTCTCGATCTCCGCTTTCTTCATCTCTTCTGTCTTGGCCGCCGCCGTGCGCTTTGGCGGCCTTGGCGGCGGTTTATACAACTTGATCTTGTAGCGGATAATGCCGCGGATGAGGTCGTCGACGAACTTCGGGAGCCACTCCGAGTCCTCAAACTGTTGCATGTCGGTATGGTGAGAGAACGATTGCTCGAGTGCAAAAGAGTGAGTACACGGCACACCTTCTCGATCGCGCTCAAGAGCTGCTTGTGACCTCGGATGTTCGCCCAGTCGAGTGGAGCAAGCGCTGCCTGCAAACTCACAAGCGCACAAGCGTAGCACCAAACATCAGCCCAAGTAGGTAGTCAGCACAACCAGCCAGCCCAGTGAGAAATGCCCAACCAGCCAGCACGATGCATCCCCACTTACATCAAAGTCCCTGACGTACAAGTCGCGCGAGTCTCCAGCCTTGACGAGCGCGAGAGCAGCATCGATATGCCCAGCCCAGCACGCGAGATGGCTGCCGCCACGAGACAAAGGAAAGCGTCAGTAGTTGCTGTAACATGCCTGAAGCGAGTTTGACTTACAGAGGGAAGCTGCCATTCTGCGAGAGCAAGCATTTCACGCGGGTGCAGCAAGTCAGTCTTCCCACTGGCTGACTAGGAGCGACAGCCATCGCAAGCGAGAGCGAGCAGCTTACCTCGTCGAGGCAGCGCACACTCGCTCCGGCGCTAATGAGGTACTCGATTACGTCTCGCGAGCCTCCTTTTGCTGCCCTTCACGGTGGGTCATCGCTTTGAGAGGTGAGCAAGTCGACTACATGAGCACCGGAAGTGATAGAAGCGAGAGATTGTTGTGCACTCACCAGTGGAGCGGACTCTGTTGCATCTGATGACATGATCACAAGCAATATCTACCAGATGAAGCATTCGACGTATCCTCGATGTGACACAACGAGCATCGAACCAGCCAAGCACGTACATTCCAGGGGTCGAACTTGCTATCCACCACGCTCACGTGCTCAATCTCGACGAGGTAGCGTACGCGGCGGATGTCGCCCTTCAGAGAGGCCCAAAAGATGTCAGAGAGCGCAGCGTCGACGCTGCGAGAGCCGAAGTACTTCTCCAGTGGCGATAGGTGCTGGCGGGTCTGCAGTACATGATATCGACGTCACACATACAAGATTCACAACCAGGTGCAGGAAGCGCAGCGCAGACCTGTGTGAGGATCCGGACTTGGACTGGTATGCGCTTGCGTGCAATGGCTCGCGCTTTGCGGATCTGCAGGCGGATGTTTGCCTTCTCGCGCTCGATAAACGTGGGCCTCGGCCGAGAACCAGAGGGTCCGTTCGGTGTCTTGGATCCTCCTCCTGCCTTCCCGACAGTACCGACACCTATCCCATCAGCAGAAGCCGCGGCATCACTCTCTTGCTGCTGTAACCTGGCTTCTTCCTCTTTCTCCAGCATCTCCTGGCGCTTCTGCACGCGCTCGCTCTTGGTCTTGATCAGCATCTGCAATAAGCGAGAAGAACCACGCATGCACACCATGTTGACATCAGTGAGATCACCACAAGCCAACCTAACACAGAGTGTCAGCACCTTCTTCTTCGACTTCTTCCCCGGTGCTGCCGACGGAGTGGCAGGATCATTC
The DNA here is from genome assembly GCA_023334075.1 of Globisporangium nunn. Classification (NCBI taxonomy): domain Eukaryota; phylum Oomycota; class Peronosporomycetes; order Pythiales; family Pythiaceae; genus Globisporangium; species Globisporangium nunn. The sequence continues at coordinate 17,720 of JAASFZ010000190.1, read as the reverse complement.
GAAGCGGCCGCAGACTCTAGCTCAGTCGACTCCGAGGTCTCGACGTTGTCTGCCAGAGCAGTGAGGGTGCCAGCCACCTCGGTGCCTTCCTCGCCAGCGTTGTACTCGTAGATATCTGCTGCAAGGGGAACGACCTCCTCGCCGTCCTCCTCGCCGTCCTCCTCGCCGTCCTCCTCGAAGTACGCGCTGGCATCGGGATCAGCGCCTGTGAGTGCGTAGTATTGTCCAGTGGCTTCATCCCAAGCGTAGCCTTCATATGAATACGGGTCTTCCGGGAATGGTTCTTCACCCTCCTCGGCCTCGCCCTCGTCCTGCTCCTGCTGCTCCGCGTAGTCATAGCCATAGTCGTAGAGATCCGCCTCATATTCGCCTTCTACCACGGCAGCTGCCGTGTCGTCGCCATCAGGCGAGGCGCTCGCGATATCAGTCTCCATTCGCGTCGCTTCGAGTTTGAATGTGTGAACTTACTTAGCACGACACAACACCCAAGTATCTATCGATGTACATGCTCTAGGCGTGTGGCTGCATGTCGGCGGTCCGGATTGACCGTGGACTCGAACTTGACACCGACAATCGAACTGTCGACATCGAGCCCACCGCGTTTGATGTCGTGCGCAGCCACTTCTTCAACCAGTGCATGGAGACATTCGAGTCGTCGGCAGCGGCGCTGCGATGTTTGCTGATCTCGAACGAAATCGCAGCGATCGTAGAGAAGAGCAATCAGGTTGGCTCGATGCACACTGTCAGCAGCACACGATTCGAGACCGAGCCCAGACGATGACACCCGCGGCCACGAGCGATTGAGATGCAAAGGTTCCTAGCTTCTCGACGCATGGCGAAGGCACAAGAGCTGCTCGTCGAACGAGACCAAGCGATGCTTTCTCCGTGGTAGTGGACTGGAGCCGATCATTTCGGCGTGCAAAAGTACCGAGCTGAAAATTTACTTTGCAATCGCTCTCGGGGAGAAATGCCGCCAGCAGCGCCAGCCCCAGCGCGGTGGTTCATCTGGGACCCGCCGGGGCTCGTCATCGCAGCCTTCGCGTGGGGCGTCATGGCCGCGGCGCTCGCAGCGCTCTGGCTGAACGTCTCGCGCTGGCTCGGCGCGCTGTCGCCCTCGGGGCTGCTGCTCGGTCTCTGGTTCTCGGCGCTGCTCGGCATGTGCATGTGGTGCCACGCGGTGGTGATGACGACGGACCCGGGAGCGGTGCCTGCGCAGCTCACAGGCGTCGCGGCCGCCGACGCGGAGTCGGGCGACGAGTTTGAGGAGAGCGAGGTGGAGATTCCGCTCGCGGAGCTCGAGCGCCACGAGGACGACGGCTCGCTGCTGCTCTTCTGCGATGAGTGCGCCATCTATCGGCCAGCGCGGTGCGTGATAGTACGATGAATGGAGGGAAGTGGTGTGATGGGGAAAGCGAGAAGTCTGACAGTGTGCGACGCTGGAAGCAGGGCGGAGCACTGCAGCACGTGCGCGCGGTGCATTGTGCTGCACGACCACCACTGGTGCGTGTCCACACTGAAGAGCGAGCGCTTGCAAGATACTGATGATCACCACGGGTGGACGGTGCACGCAGCCCGTGGGTGAACAACTGCGTGGGTATCGGCAACCAGAAGGCGTTTCTGCTGCTGCTCGCGTACGCGACGGCGGCGAGCACGCACGCCGCGCTGTTCGTCGGCGCGCAGCTCGCGCTCTGCGCCAAGGGCGACCGCACGTGCGGACTAGGCGACGGCGAGCGGCCAGGCGCGCTCGGCGTGTGGGTGCTCGCGGGCGCGGGTGTGTTCGGACTCTTCTGCTCGCTCATGCTTGGCATGGAGCTCTACAGCATCCAGCTCGAGCCGCTCTTCTCGCGCCTCGCGGACGAGATCTCGTGCCGCCGCAGCTCCAAGTCGCGCTCGCGCCTCGAACGCCACCTGAGCGTCGTGTGCGGCACGAACGGCTTCTCGCCGACGTGGCTCGTGCCCGTGGCGCCGCGCCGCTCACGCCGCGAGACGGAGATCGTACTGGGCTTCCGCGCAGCGGAGTCCGGCGACAGCGTCTGCTGAGGTAGTTGAGCTGATTGGTGCCGAATGGCTGGCGAAAGTGTTGATTTTCGTTCGCGAAGATGGCGATGAAGAAGAAAAGAAGAAGGCGGCGAGAGAGTGAAGGTGGCAACATCAGCAGCGAGATGGCTGCGCGATTCGCGCGATGATCACGCCACAGATGCCGCGTGTGGATGACGAATTTTGCCGAGAATCGCGTTTGTCGCGTGCTCGCCGACGAGATCTTGGCTGTCGAGCTCAGTGGCCGGACACTGGCGATGGTAGAGACTGGTAGTAGATAGACACGGAAGGAGAGCAGGTAACTTTCCCGCCCGCCAACCAGCCAACCAGTCATATCCATCACGCGACGAGAGCTCGCAGCCGCGCCATGGCAGGAAGTCGGTGGCGAACGTGCAAATGGTACCAGAGTCGGCGACGAAACACGGGAGTGTGGCGTAATCGCTGGTGCGCTTGCGTCATATAATACATATGCACGGTAGATTTAATGAGCGCTTAACCGGAGCGATCAAGTTGCGCAGGTGCACAGCATTTTTTTTCTCTTCCGCTCGGTCTCTCCGTTCCATCACTTTGCCGCAGTGTTCCATCTCAAAGTGTCTACAATCTCCAGCTGGCACTTTCTTTACTGTCGCATGTTCACAACAGGAGCGGTGATAGATAGCTCGGACTTTCATTCTGCGATTTCCAGCCTACTGCACACTGCAGAACAGTTGAAGCCAGTAAGAAAGGAGGCTCCGACTTCCTGCATGGTCGTCGCCGCCGCTGTCGTGGCGCCGCCGCCGGCGCCGCTCCACCGCCTCAATACGCAGGACAGCGTCGTCATCATGGAGGACGCCGACGACCGCGACCACCACCAGCAGCAGCAACAGCACCTGCGGCGCATCGGCAGCAGCGTCGTAGTCGTCGAAGCGTTGTCGGCCGACGACGACGCGCTCGACGCCGCGCTGGCGCTCAAGGCGCAGAAAAAGCCGCCCAAGCCCATGCGGCGTGCCACCACGATCGCCGTGCCGCTCACCGCCGCACGCCCGCGCAACCTCAGCAGCGGCAGCAGCACGGCGCCATCGGGCGACGACAGCACGTCCCCTGCCGCCGCAGCTGGATCGACCAGCCCGCGCGTGCTCGTGCGCTCGCAGAGCTGCCCGCAGCGCGCGGCCGCTGTGGACGCGATCCAGAACGGCGACGTGCGCTTCCGCTTCTCCACAGCGGCGTCGGCGCGCGAGGCTGTGCGCGAAATGTATTCGCTGCGCCTGCGCGAGTTTCCAGCCGAGTGCTGCCATACCGCACCCGTGCTCGTGCAGCGCGGTCCAGCGTGGCGTCACATGCACGCGGACCTGAGCCGCGACGGGCTCACGTGCGCGCGCACGTCCGTGTTCCGCAAGAAGGCCAAGCAGATGCACATCCCGCACGACGACCTCCTCGGGGCGTCGCTCGTTGTGCGGAGTAGTGAGAGTGTGACCGAGGGCGAAAGCAGCCGCGAGCTCGTGGTCCACTATATGAGTCCTGGTAGAGGCAAGCACGACAAGAAGCTCATGCGCCGGTACCGCACCGTCGCGCTGCGCTTCGCGACTCGCGAGGAGGCCGCGCAGTGGCAGCAGGCGATACAGACGATCGTCAAGTGGACGGCGCGCGTGCCGCTCGCGTGCGCGCGCAAGATCAAGGTCGTGGTGAACCCGCGGTCGGGCAAGCGGCGCGGGCGCCAGATCTTTCAGCAGTGGAAGCCGCTCTTCGAGCTCGCCGGTATCCAGTGCGACGTGGAAGAGACGCAGTACAGCGGGCACGCACGCGACATCGCGGCGGCGCTCGACCTGCGCGAGAAGTACGAGGCGCTCGTGTTCGTCGGCGGTGACGGCACCGTGAACGAGTTCATGAACGGCATCTTCTCGCGTCCCGAGCGCGAATGGCGCCACCTCGTCGCGACGACGCCCGTGTCGCTGCTGTGCGCGGGCACGGACAACGCGTTCGGACTTGGCGTGGGCACGCCGAGCCACGAGGCGTCTGTGTACTGCATCATCAAGCGCAAGATCCGGCCGCTCGACGTCGTAGCGTGCGAGGGCACGCGCGCGGACGGCTCGACCCACCGTGAGTACGCGTGCTGCGGCGTGAGCTACGGCATCGGTGGCGACATTGCGGCTGAGTCGGAGCGACTACGCTGGCTCGGCATCTACCGCTACGCGTACCTCAAGATCAAGCGCGGCGTGCTGGCGCCGCGCCGGCACGAGGCGAAGCTCAAGTTCGTGCTCTCGGAGAGCACGGCGCGGGACCCAGTGACAGGCGCGCAGGTGCTACGCACGTACTACGACGTGGCGGACGACAGTGCGCAGGACCAACACCACATCGAGATGTGCAGTGTGTACGACGAGAGCCCCGGCGAGAAGCAGTGGTGCGGCGACGCGGGGTCGATCTTTGAACCGGCAAGCGAGGCCCGGTACGGGAACCAGTGGCGCACGGAGGAGGAGCACGCGTACACGACCGTGGGCGCCTCGAACGTGTACTTTGAGACCAAGTACGCACACCCGTCGGACGGCAACATGGACCTGATCATCGTGCGCAAGGGCGGTGCGCGGAAGCAGCTCGACATCATGTGGCGCTACCTCGCCGGGTCATACCTCGAGAGCCCGCTGGTCGACTACTTCAAGATCAAGGCGGTGGTCATCGAGCAGGCGGCGCCGCACCCGATCAACGTCGACGGCGAGGTCTTCCCCGGGCCCGGGCCGTTCCGCATCGAGGTCGTGCCGCAACTGCTCTGCGTGCTGTCGGAGAAGTAAGCGTGTGAGTGGCCTACCGATTCATCACTTGTCGTGTACACTACTTCGATATCGAAGAATCGACGCGGAGGGAGCTCCGGAGTGGACTGGTGTGGAAGTGCGTCGATCGCAAGCACGCCACCGTTCTCGCTGTGACCGCCGCCGTCCTCCAGCACCAACAAACCCCGGCGACTCCTCCTCCATCCATTCGTCCGTCCGTCCGTCCGTCAAGACGCTATCTATCTCGCAAGTCCACGCAGCAGCACGCACACACACCTCTTTCTACAGCAGGCGTCGAAAGAAGACGCCGAGTGCGTGCACTTGCTCTTTCTCTCTCTCTCTCTCTCTCTCTGCGCTCCAGCCAGTTCGTCTGCCAGCCAGCTTTGCTACCTCTTCCACTCTAAACTACTAATATTTCATTTCGAGTCGTGTGCGTCGAAGGAAGGCGCACACACGGTCGTTCACGTTCGTATCGTTGCTTGTGTTAAGCGCTCCGGTGTTCGGACGAGTGAGAATCGCACCTTCTGTCACGTGGTGCTGCTGACTGATGAGCGACCAGCTCAGCGCCACATTGCATGCGGTGACACTGACGCTGACGCTGCTAGCCCGCGCCTGAGGGGACTGCACGAGATAGATCGATGCGAGCAAGTGAGAGAGGGTCGAAGCTGTGGATAGTCGAGTGTTTTCGTTCGCTTGCTCCTCGATCGCGTCGCGAGACACGCCTCAGAAGAGTTCGCTAGTGATCGCGGTTCGTGTTGCCGTCATCGAACTTGGGAGCGAAGTCGCGAACGGCAGGAGACGCCCGCTCGCCGCGTGGTAGCGCCGAGTCTCGCGGCCAAGATCACCGGTGGAGGTCTTTTGTCCTCTGTGTGTGCTGAGCGGTGCCAACTGATGGCAGCTTGACGTGGACATTCGCGAAGTGCTGCGTGCACGTAGAGCTCGTTTTTCGCAAAAAGACGTGCGAGAACAGCTTGTTCTGAAGATGTCCAACCTTTACTTGCTCTTGCTCTAGTTGTAGTAGTCGGCGCGAACACGCACGACTTGCATTGTAAGCGATGGCTCTGCCAACTTGCCGAACTTGCCGAACACTTTGGCGATATGAAGCGAGCACGGCACAACTTTCAATCTACTAGTCCACTGCTTTTTTGCCAGCTCGGCCTGCTCTCCCTCGATTTTCTCACTATTTCGCTTTGGGCTCAAAAAGATCTCGATTAAAAACTGGTGTACACCACACGACTTATTGAGAGAGAGAGAGAGAGAGCCAGATATTCGATCTGCTTGGGAGGGGTAAGCCATGTGACTTGAGCGCACTATCGCGCTCCTCATGACTTGCGTTCAGTATGCCGCAGCCCCCCCCTCACTCACTCACACACACAACGCTACAACAACAGCAGTCGCCAGCGAGCGAGCGAGCGAGCGAAGCCTTCGCCCGGCCTGCCCTGCCGCCTTCGTCGCTGCCCAGTTCCCCTTCCGCCGCCACCGCCGCCGCCTTCCACCGCTCAGGTATGTTCACGCGCGCGCGCGCGCTCGCAGTCTCGCAGTATGCGCATGGTCCGCATACTAAGCCGCCTGCTCCCTCTCTCTCCATCAGCCCCAGAACATGACGTTCCGCTTCTGGAGCCGCAAGAAGAAGACCAAGGCGCCGGACGCGCCGCCGCCGCCCGCGACCGCCAACAACGCGTACGGGCACGCGAACGGCGCCAAGTACGCTCCTCCTCCGAACAGCGGGGGCTTGCCGCCGCCGCCGCACTCGGCGCACGCGCGCACGATGAGCGCCAACAGCGCGGACTACGAGCGGCCGCAGGCGGCGGCGGCTCCTGCAACAGGAGGCGGCAGCAGCCGTGCGCACGCCGGCAGCGCCGCTGCCGCGCTGCCCTTCCAGCACCCGCTCTACGCCATGGACGCTGACGGCATGCTGCACCTCAAGGCCACGGGCAAGGCGCTCGATGAGACAGACATCGCCGTGCACCAGGACGAGGTCATCAACGCCGTCGTCAAGTACGTGCAGGACTCGATGCGGCGCGAGCTCGGCTTCCGGGAAGTGTACCTGCCCGCGCCGGACGCGCCCGTGAAGGCGAACCTGTTTGTCTCGGCTAATTACGAGTCGTGCAAAAAGCTGCTCGTGTTCGTGGCCGTGAGTCGGGGGCTCTTCCCGGGTCTCTGGAGCCGCGGGCTCGTGCTCCACGCTGGCGTGAAGGCCGGCTCGATGCTCGAGTACTTCCGCAAGGCGCTTGATGAAGGCTACGGCATCATCGTCGCGAACCCGAACAAGAACGTCATCGTCATGCGCGACGGCAAGCAGCGCATCCAGATCCCGGGCTCGGCGTCCCCGGAGGAGCACATGGACTCGCTCTGGGACACGTACATTGCAACGTCGCAGGCGCGCCGCGTGTACTTCCTCGGCTACTCGTACGGCGGCGTGCTCATCAAGTACCTGCTGCAGTCGCGCGGCGACCAGTTCATGCGGCGCAACGGTGCGATCGCGCTCATCGAGTCGAGCCACCGCATTGAGGATGGCGACTCGCAGTCCGTCAAGAGCATCCTCGCGCACCGCACGATGTACTGGGAGAGCAACGACGCGCTATTCCAGACCAAGCTCGACGGTGACGCGCCGCATCGCACAGGCTGCACGTGCCTCTCCGCGGGCCGCCCGCCACGCGCGATCGCCAACCACTACTACGTCACGGCCTTCTGCATCAACAAGATTCAGGACGCGCTCTTCCGCTTCCTCGACGTGCGCGACGCAAACGCGTACGTCGCGGAGGAGCGCCCGCAGCCGGAGCCACCGCAGTCGGCGCCCGCGACCGTCGGCGGCAGCACGCTCGAGCGCCAGAACTCGACGCGCCAGCGCGGCGGCGACAACAAGACGTTCAACAACCCGGGGAGCGAGAAGCACTGCAACCTGTGCAAGTTCCACTTCACGCTCTTCGACCGGCGCCACCACTGCCGCATGTGCCAGCGCGCGGTGTGCAATGCGTGCTCGCGCGACCGGCTCTTCCTGCCGGGCTCGAGCACGGCGCAGCGCGTGTGCACCGAGTGCGCGACGGAAGGACCGCGCCCGGCGAACCCGCAGCAGCCGGCGTACCCGCGCCTGGCGCGCGCGACGAGCGACGCCGTGACGTCGTCGGTGTCCTCGATGGACTCTCGCGCGCGCTCGGACACGCAAATGTCGGACAACAACAACGGCGGGGGCAACAACAACCGCTCTAAGTCGTCGGTCGGCCAGCAGCAGACGAACTCGAAGCTGAGCGTGGATGACTTTGACCTCCTGAAAGTGATCGGGAAGGGCGCGTTCGGAAAAGTGATGCTCGTGCGTAAGAAAGTGCCAGACGGCACGGGCAACCCGAACGCGATCTACGCGATGAAAGTGCTGAAGAAGGCGTCGGTGTTCGCGAAGAACCAGGTGGAGCACACCAAGTCGGAGCGGCGCATCCTGCGCGATATCGACCACCCGTTCGTCGTGCGTCTGCGGTACGCGTTCCAGACTGAGGACAAGCTCTACCTCGTCATGGATTACTACAACGGCGGCTCGCTCTTCTTCCACCTGCGCAAGTCGCGCAAGTTCTCGGAGAAGCGCGCGCGCTTCTACGCGGCACAGCTGCTGCTTTCGATGGCGCACCTGCACGAGCTCAACATCGCGTACCGCGATCTCAAGCTCGAGAACATCCTTATGGATGACAAGGGCTTCATCGCACTCACGGACTTCGGGCTCTCGAAGGAGAACGTTGACGTCCCGGACGGCGCCAAGACCTTCTGCGGCACTGCCGAGTACATCGCGCCGGAGCTACTCAAGGGTCTTCCGTACGGCAAGGCCGTTGATTGGTGGGGCTTCGGCACGCTGCTGTACGAGATGATGACTGGCCAGGTAAAGTTTGTTAGGCAAAGCGATGATCACTGGGGGTTGTGCTGTGGATATGTGCTAACGCATGTGAGGTGTTGCTTCCAGACACCGTTCTTCGACCGCAACCGCAAGCGCATGTTCCACAACATCCTGCACCGCGACGTCGTGTTCACGCAGGCGTTCTCGGAGGACGCCAAGGACCTGCTCTCGGCGGTGCGTTTCGGGTTCTTGAGAGCTTGGAAGCATCATTATCATATCGAATGCAAATCTAACGCATGCACGGTGTACTTTTGCAGCTGCTGCGCCGTGACCCCGCAAAGCGACTGGGCTCCGGGCCGTCGGGCGCGCAGGAGATCATGGACCACCCGTTCTTCGCGAGCACGGACTGGGACCGGCTGATGCTGCGCGAGGTGGAGCCGCCGTTCAAGCCCGTGGTGTCGAGCGACGCCGACACGACGAACGTGGCCAACATCTTCACGCGGGAGATCGCGCGCGACTCGCCTGTGACGCAGGAGCTCGGTGCGACGCACCGCGCGCAGGCGCACTTCGACGGCTTCACGTACATGCCCGGCTCGGAGATGATGAAGTGATTGATGATCGCGCAAGGGGAGAAAGCGGAGAAGGAGAGAGGGTGGGGGCGCCGGAGCACGCCAAGCGGACCGAGGAAGGCCGCGCGTGTGAGCGAGCGAGCGGTTGTATTGATTGTAGAAATTGGAACCAAGATATGTTGTGGGCGCGCGCGTCTCTGCTGAAGGCGACGGGAGATGAGCGAGACGAAGCAGATGAGAGGAAGAAAGAAAGAAGGGGGCGCCGCCGCCAGGAGAGGACGAATTTCCCTTCTCCCTCAGCGCTGCTGAGTGACGACAATACATGCGATGCATCCCCGTGCGTGTGTCAAGTGTGTGAGGTTCGCGATCGATGTGGTTTGTTGTGTGCAGGTGTGTGCATCCGGAAGCAAAGGATGCAAGCAAGGTTGAGGAGAGATCAAGGGAATCTGACGCGACACGGTACGCGCTTGGTGGTCTTTTGATGTTCTGTCCTGCGCGAGTCGAATGGAGGAGATAGGACGTGATGCCAAGGGCACATGCTGATTCTCGACCTTGTCGGGGTTTGCCAACTTCGAGAAGACGGAGAGCAAATTGAAGGATAAAGCCTTTGCGAATCGAACGAAGACAGACATTTGAAGCCGGGCACAATGTTTTCAATGTTGTTAAGGAACTAGGAACCAGGACAGACATAAGACAAGAACTCAAAGGCGTCGTTTCGACGACTTTAGCTGACGCTAAAGTTGGCCGCACCTCTTTGAGCAGGCTGCAACCGCTCGCTCTTGCAATGCCATCGCTGCTGCTTCTCATTCCCCAAGTTTCTCTCCACAGACAAAGCAAAGGCAGACAGACCGGCAAGCAGAAGCACACGCGCGCACGCAGTCCACCAGTTAGCTCACGAGGAAAAAGATGGCATCAACTGCCACCGCTGCCCCGATCTGCTTTGGCAATGTCGTCAAACTGCTCAACCACGAGAAGACTCCGATGGGCTTCTTGGAGCGCAAGAACGGCAAGAACGGCAAGAACAGCGAGCTCCTGCTCGTGATGGGACCCGCGAAGGAGAGCGCGAAGGAGAACGCCAAGGACGAGTTCCAGGAAGCCGAGTTCATTGTGTGCGTACTGCTGCGCGGTCGTGCTTGGGATGATGCTGGTGTAGCGTCAACTTCTAAACATTTTGAAACCTTGTCGTGTGTGCAGGGCTCCGATCCGGTGCGAGAAGCCGCCGACGGAAGGCACGCCGCTCAAGTACAAGCAGCCGTTCGTGCTCATGACGTCGTCCGCGTTCAACGAGACGTACTCGCTCAACAACAAGATGCACTCGGACGACACGATCGGCCTTCAGTGCCGCGACGTCAAGGGCGAGATGTATGTCACGTTCGAGAAGGAGGGCTACACGATGGAGGCGGTGAGTGAAGCGACACACTGAGTCTTTCGTATGAGATCGACACTTGCATCCCAGATGTGTCTCTAACCACCTTTTTACTACTTGTGCTCGGCAGAACGTGATGGACGGCGATTCGAACCTCGACCTGGTCGTCGTGGACTCGAATCGCATGCGCAAGAACTACAACAAAAAGCTCGCGGTGCAAACAAAGAACAAGTCGCTCACAGCCGGCGGCTACATCACGTGCAGCTCGAAGGGTAAGCCACTGAGCCTCCGGATCGAGTTGGTGCCGAACGCGAAGGAGACGAAGAACTTTGCCAAGACGCCGATCGAGCGTCGCCGGAGCACGCTGACGAAGGAGATGATGAAGGAGGACGAGCTTGCTCGCCCGAAGCGCGTCAACAGCGACGTCACGGAGCCTGGCGCTCACACGCCTAGTGGTACCTCCAGCTCTGTGGCATTGAATCCCATGACGAAGCAAGAGGCCGTCAGCATGGGAGACTCGGCGCCTGTACCTGCTGGCACTACTCCAAGTCAGTCCGACGGCGCGTCTCCCACCGCCGCCGCTCCAGTTGAGCAACCAGCATCTACAACCGCGAGCAACACCGAATCGACTGCGGCTACTGATACATCGGCAGCGATGACAGCCGCAACTACGACTGCTGCTACGAAAACGGAAGACGCAGCTGCTAATGCCCCTCTTGAGGAGAAGTCGGAGACTGCTGCTGATAACCATGGACATGTTGAGCCGGCTAATCAGGAGAAGACAAAGAAGGAAGCTACACCGAAGGAAGCAAATGATGAGGCTGTAGACGCGAAAGCTGGTGCGGGCGCCACACCGTCATCGACACCGGGTGCGACACCGCAGGCAGCGGGGCTCTCGATCCCGCAGTCACCGAAGAAGCTCGGGGAGCAGCAGCAATCGTCACTGACGCTGACGTCCGAGGTGGAAGGTGAGGAGAAGCTTGACAGCAACTGTCTCGGCGAGAACAAGTGCTTGATCATGTAAGCGAATGCATCACCTTAGCCCCAGCCGACAGATACCAGGTGCACACGTACACAAGCGTGGCTACCACCCGCGCGCATCCTATCAACGATCAATCTACTTATGAACTGCTCTTCTCCACTCATCGTGTCTTCTCGATGACTCCTTCAATCAGCGCTTCCATCACAGTGGCACTCGTACTCTCTACATCCGCTTCCTGCTCATACGCTACTGATACGATCTGTGATTCCACTGCGTGCGCGAGGTCATCCAAGGTCGCAGTCACCGCGCCGATCATCGCGAGCTCCATCGTTACAAGGCTCTCTCGTCTCGACAGCAGACGCTGTAGCTGACGGCTCGACTGATCCTCTCGTTCCATTGTCTCCCGCGCTGCCGCCTCTCGCTGACGAGAGCGAACGAGCTGCGCCGCACCACTTTCGCGCGCCGCAATGCGTTGTAACTTCCGGAGCTCTTGCAGCTGTGCACTCGCAGCGCTGGCGTCGGGCTTGCTGCTGATCATGAATCCGTCCTTCTTCATGAAGGGGTCAGCCGCCATACCTCGCTGCTGTGCACGCCATTCGTGGAACCCTTCGGCTGAGTTCTCGCTCGTGATCGGCGCGTAGATGGTGTCCCAGTGCGCGAGCAAGCGCTGCACGGCCGAGATCTGCACAGAAGCTTTCGGTGACGATGTGTTTCGGTTCGATGGCACGCTGTGCATGGACCATTGGCAGTCGTGCAGTCTCTGCGCGAGCTCCAGCGCATGCAAGGACGCGATGCCGTACAGCCTGCCAAGCAGCAACGCAGCGACGAAACCTGTGCGGCCGTGACCGTTCATGCTGAACACGTACACGTTGCGTTTAGCGCGCAGCATGTCTTCGACGCGAACTAGGAACAATTCCAGTTCGTGTGCGTCGGGCACGCCGTCCTTCGGGATTGGGAAGTGCACGAACTGAAGTTCCATCGTGAGCGTCTCGAGTGCCTTGCGCGCCTTCTCTGCATTCTGCTGCGCGAGCACCACCTTGTTCCCCAACGTCTCGTCGAGCTCCGAGGTGCTGCTCTCTTCTCCCATCGCCTCGTGCTCGTGGAGCTCGTTCTGCACAAGCTGCACCTGGCGAAGGCTCACCTTTACTGCGGCGCGCAACTCGGCTTGGAGCGCGTCGTACTTGCTGCGTACGATGCGCTCGAACATCCATGGTGGCGTCGGCGGATGACCCTCACCTGCGGACGCTTGATGTGCGAGGTGGACACTTCCCTTCTTGGTATTCGAGACTGAAGGTGAGTTGCCCTGATTCACAAGAGCTGGAGTTCCCGGCGAGGGTGCAGCCGCTTGCTCTCGCTCGAACGCCATGAGCTCACAAGTCTCCGCCAGGCAAATGAACACCGAGATCTCCTGCAGCAGCACACTGGTCGTGAAGTCAGCGCGCGAGACAATGCGACGAGCGTCGCGCGAGCTCTTGCCGACCGGATACACACCTGCCAGCACACGACCGCGAACGATCCAATACGACATGTCAGTTGGCCCCGCGTGGTTTGCGCGAAATTGCTTATACAGCTTCATGTCGTCGATCGCCAGGCTGCCGTCGTTGGTTTTGTGCGCGTATGCCTTCGGCAGCTTCGGCAGCGACGCGATACCGTAGCTCGGGTGCCATTGGGTCTGTTCTCGTACCTCCAGGCGGCGACGAACCCCCTCATCATTGAGACGCGCTGCAGCAGCCCATCGTCGCAACGCATTGCGCTGCTTCTCGTGATACTGCTGGCTCATGAAATTGTACAACTTGACAGCCTCGACCTGGCGTCGCTGGTACAACTGCAGCGCCAGCAGCGATGTATCTTGCGCTCGCCCACAGTTTGCTTCATTCGCCCACTGAGTTGTCAATCTGCGGATCCACTTCTGTATACGCGTTGCAGCGTGGTTGCGCCGCTGCTGGCGTTCATGTCGACGACTACGCTTGACAAACGCCCTCCATCGCTTCCATGCAAAGCCAATGTGTACGTGCAACATCTGCGCCATGATCAACTTGAGATGGTCGCGCTGCACTTGGGCGGGGAAGAACAAGTCCTGCTGCTCCACAAGAAAGAACCGAATGCGCGTCGACGGCTGCCATGGTAGCACCCTCGTTGTCTCCGCAGCAATGTTGATTCCAGCGGTACGCTTTCGATTGCGTTCTGCCGCGAGGGCCGAAGTTGAGGCGAGCGTGGTCGCATCCTCCTCCTTCAGATGCTCCTCGCGTCCGATCGAGCACATCCACGTACGATAGTCCCATGTACCTCTGCCAATGTCACGAAGGAATGTGAGGTCGTCGCGCTTGGACAATCGGACCTTGAACTCAGCACTGAGCATCGTGTCCGTCTCCTCGAGAATCTCCTTCATGACTAGCATCGACGGGAAATCACTTACTACCAACCGACCACTGACTTGCTCGCGCCGGAACTTCATTCGCGCAATCGCCTCAGCTGTGACGACGGCGCGAAACGCGCTGAGCAACGTCGGGAAGACTCCGATCTCTTGTGGCCACCACGACCCAAACCCAAGTGTCAGCGTGCGCGGGTCGCTAGGAGGTGCTTGCAGCTCAAGACTCGCGCGGAAGAACCCGTTCGGCAACACCTCGACGCCACGTAGCCACACGAGGCGGTAGTAGAACCTCGAGCTCGAGTTTACGCGCATGCTGTCGTCGTGGATGACTGTGCCATGAAGCAACTCGCGCGACCAGTGTCCGCAGTCCTCGGATCGGAAAAAGACGTGCGTTCCGACAGGGAGGCTGAGACGGCTCTCGATTCGTTTGGACAGATCAAATGATGCAAGAAGCTTGTCGGAGGGAAGCACAAGCGCTGGGGAGTTCCGGGGTGACACGATCGGTGCAGCTGGAGGCAGTTTGCATTGCGAGTTGTTCACGTCGAGAGTGTCTGGACTGTTGCTCGCTTTAGAGCATCGGGACTCGACGTTGATTTCGGAATCAGGCAGCTCGGCAACATCTTCGCTTGCCGAGAGACGAACAATGTGCCGTGCAAGCGAAGGGATCTGACGCGAACAAGAACCAAGCTGCTGGTCAGTATTCACGCCAGAAAGAAAGAGCGTGTGCTGAAAACGGCACACAGAGTAGTTCCTTACGATGTGAATCGCGTCGGCACACTGGAAGCATAGACGCTGCTCGCACTCGGTGCATCGAAGCAGGGCATGACGCGACCCGCACTCTTCACAGAGCTCCCCCATGGCGGACGATAGCGACTCGGAAACAGAGGCAGGGAGTAGGTTCTCGCTGTCGGCATCCGAGTCGTCGTTCTGCCGTGAGTTCGCACGGATATGAGCAATAGGGGTGAGCAGCTCAAGCTGCTTGAGCTCTTCTCCGCTCGACACATGCGGGAAGTTGACTCGGATCCACTCAGGAAGGGTGAGAGCGTCTTCGCCATCGTACTGTGGCGAAGAAGAAGACGTAGCGAGGTCTTTCGCATCGTCTGCCGTCTCCTTTGACTGCGCATACGCTTCGATCGCCTTGGCGGGCCTCTCGATTTCTCGAACTGACGTCGCCAAGTGCTGTTCCCCTGCTTCTTCGTCGGCGACACTACCTGTACCTGCTTCAGGCGCGCTCACTTTGTCGATGTCGCCGCTTGCCTCGCGCTCGACTTCCGACGACGCGGTACGATCCGCATTGTCCATCCGACCCGTCGACGACGTCGCGACTAAACTGGTCACGCAGGCACGCGCACCGCATCCTCTTCCTGAGCAACGCATGCACACACCAGCATCGATCTCTGCATGATTGCATGATTTCATCCAAGTATCACCCTCGGTTTTCATGGTGCGCTCGCATGTTGATCGATGGTTAGAAGCCTCATCGGCGGTTGCTTCCTGCGGATGATTGGCGGCGGCTTCCTCGCCTTCGAACACCTGGAACCTGCACTCTCTTACTGCTGTGTGATGTGATGTGTGTGCTGTGTGATGTGTTGCGTGTGCTGTGTGATTGCGAGCTTGCTGTTCCCTTGAGCAAGCTGCGGAGACGACTTGTCGCCTCCTGTGTCTGTGTGCTTGTGTGTCTGTGTGCTCATGCGCGTGCTGCCGCTTCCCGCGTCGTTCCTTACTCTCCCATCCCTGCCTGAGACCTCGTGGATGGTGAGTGCGTGAGAACTGACTGCAGCACGTATCTGCTGGCACGCTCTAGTTGCCGTTGTTCATGATCGAGCTGGAGTGGCGATACATCGCGCCTCCGAGCAAGTGGTGGTGGTGGTGGTGGCGGTGCTCCCCGTCGCTCTCCAGCGAGCCTCCAAGCCCAAAGTAGTCTCCAGCTGGCTGCAGAGATGACGAGTGGGAGACGATCGCCGGGTCGTAAAAGCCCGAATCACCGCCGCGGTCGCCATTTGAGTTCAGCCCAAGCGAGCTCAGACTCGCGCTGCCCCATGCGCCACTCTGCGATCCGCTGCTGCCGGCGAGGTCGTTGCTGCCGCTCATCTGCGGGAAACCACCGCTGCTGTGCGAGGGGAAGTCCCCACCGTAGCTGATGTTCACGTTTGGCAGCATCTGCTGCAGGAACGCGAGTCCGGAGCCAACGCCACCCGGACGCATCATGTCGTCGCTGGGCTGCAGCGCATTGCCAAAGCCCCCGACGCTGCCGAACGGACTCGGTGGCGGAGGAGGTGGCGGTGCATGACGGGGGTGGTGGTGGTGGTGGTGCGAACCCAGCGGCGGGAACGCCGATGTGTCCTGGTGCATTGGAAATGACGGCGCGACATTATTGCTGTTCCCGAGCCCACCGACTGCAGCGCCGTACCCGAACGGGCTCGAGGCTGGGCGGCTCTGCGGCTCCATCCGCCCGAACGGACTCGGAGAGAGCCCGCCACCGTCCCCTAGCAGTCCGCCACTGTGCGGTGGCGCCGCAGGTGACGTCGGGATGGCCAGTCCCGCGGGCTGATTCGCAAACGCGAAGCGGGAGCTGCGCGCATTCTTCGCCTGCGGTGTGGACGAGGCGGAGTGCGTGCTGTTGCTACTGAGCTGCCCGCTGAGCAGTCCCTCCGACGAATCCGACCGCTGGCTGAAGATCGCGTCGATCGACGCGAATGAGAGCGAGGAGCCCGACGGCGGCGGCGCGAAGATGCTGTCGCTGCTGCTGCCGAGAGGGTCGTTCTCGTGCGGATGGCTGTCCTTGAACGCCCCGGACGCTCCTCCGTTCCACGGTCGGTCGTGCTCTTGCGCCGCCGCGCTGCCACCACCACCGCGGCGGTGAATGCCGCCATCAAAGCCCATGCTGAACGGACTGAAGCCGCCGACGGGGTTCGCGTCGTCCGGCTCAGCATGTAGCGCCAACGCTGGGCTCGGGAACGGCTGTGCCCACGCCGGCTCCTGGATCGTCGAGCCTGTTGCGAGCTTCAGCGCTTCCAGCGGTCCGACGATCGTCTCCTCCGCACTCGCACTCGCACTTGCACCTGCTCCGCCACGAGCAGCTGATGTGTCGACGTGCAGCTTCGGTTTCCTCGTGTCCTCACTTGACGGCGCAGGAGCAGGGGATGACTGAGACGCGTCCGACCCCCGAGACTGTGTATTGCTGTTCCCACCCACCAGTTTCTCCGCCATCGTGGGCTCGGGCGTCGACGCTCGTGCGGCCGACGATGAAGAGCCTGCGACAATCTTACTGAATGGCTCCGAAATCGTAGTTGTTGGTGCTGTGCCTGCTGTCGAGTGAGACGTGGTATCGGGGCGATGCGCGGACTGTTTGAGCTTGTAGATCGCCGCGGCGCTCTGCGCTTTCCGCTGTGCGTCGGCGTTGTCTGCAGATGCTCCGGCAGCGGCAGGTGCAGCAGCCTGTGGGCGATGCGCGGGTGGGAACTCGGAGCCCGACCGTACTTCAGGGGACCCACTGACCATTGACGATTCCCGGAACGCCGCCTTCCCCGAATGCAACGCTGCAGTCAGCAAGAACAGGAACGATACACGACAAAATTGACAGTATGAGCATCTGGCACATGCGGAGGAGGTCAGAAGCGGAGGACGTGGGCTCACCCGACTGCATCTCCTCCTTCGTGAAGCTGTCGTCCTGGTCACCGAGCTCGTGCAGGTAGAGGCACTCGGGGTTGTTGCACACTTGGTTGCGCAAAAAGCAGTTGCAGTACTTGGTCGTGCCGAAGCTCGCGCTGCAGGAGGGCAAGCAGGGAAGGAAGGACAGTGAAGCGCGCGCGTGAGTGAGTGGGGGGGGGGGGT